>VDFB02328176.1:0-13872 GCA_007258455.2 Sequoia sempervirens | reverse complement strand
ATATGTTAATATACATATATATACAATAATCAGTGTCAGTGTTTTTAAACAAACAAATATACACATATGTTTATGAATCTGAATTATTTTGGCATTATACAAAAAATGAATTTATGAAGGAACAGTATTCAAATTTTATTGAAATCAAATTTTGGATTTAGAAATTTTTAGTATATAGTGAAGGGGGGGATGGGGTTTCATCCCAGTCGAGCCCTCCTCATAAGGGAAGGGTTGTGTTGTGGGGGACAACACCCCTCCACTATTTAAAATGTATGTTGTCTTAAAATTGAGCTTTAAATCTTGAAATGGGATTTCAACACATGTAGAAATAATTTGGTAAATAAAAACCATGCACAAATTTTGTTGTATTTACATATGATCTATATATACGTATATGTATATATATTATTTATATATATACACACATATACTCAAACATATAGGAATATTGAGCTACAAAAATCTTTTCTTTTTTGAGAATATTGTTTTGTATAAAAGATTCCTAAACTAAATAAATATATATATATAAATATATAGAATGTATATATACATATACATATATATATTTATATATATCTGTGAAACATAGATTTGGGTTATTTATATTTCTGAAACAAAAAGAATACATCGCTAAGTTTAATTGAAATCACTGGGATATAGTTTCCTCTATTTTTCTTGTTCTTTATTTTTACTCTAAAATTTTATAGCTAAATGTAGCCAAATGATTATATGTGTGTGTATGTGTGTGCATAGTTTCTAATTTTCTTTTGTTCTTTATATTTACCTAAAATTCCAGGTAAATGTAGCCAAATGATTATGTGTGTGTGTGTGTGTGTGTGTGTGTGTGTGTGTGTGTGTGTGTGTGTGTGTGTGTGTATCTTATATTTGAAAATAAACAAGTTCAACAAATATAGAAATCGGTAAACATAGAACTGGTTGATTTCATTGAAATTATTATCATCATGAAGAACTTAGTATGTTAGGTGTATTCTACATTCTACAAAATGGGGCAAATTATAATTTCTTTAAACTAGTGAATTTTTAGGAATATAAAACACGTAAATATTTAAATACATTCACTTTATGGCATTTTAGACTAGATGATATTTCTTGAACATATGCAATTGTTAATGATAGTGAGTGAAATTATTCTCTATTCTTTAAATTTATTTTATTATTCATTTTCATAAAGGTGTTGGCATTCTCCTAATAATAGGAAAGTAAACTATAAGCTAGGTTCTTACCCATACTTATTAGGCTAATTAAAGTAGGTTTTCTTTTTCTAAAATTATATGATTTACTTACTTTGATCAAATTATTTAATTAGAAATGATAACTTATGAGTTTATAGATATACTCTTTCCAAAAGACCAAATTTAGATTGTTTTGAAATCATAGAAATTGACTTGCAAAAACCAACTTGTGATCAATTATTCACTTAAGTTAGAGTGCTAAAGTAAAGTTATTTATGAACCTTGTGAGTACTTTGTAATTATTGGTATTCCTTTGTAGTTGAGATGTCCAAAATTGAATGGAAACTTTAGATGGAAAGTGTTTTATTTATTGTTATTTTGGGAAACTTCTAGGACAGGATACCGAAGGTGGACCCACAGAGACAGTAGTTTTAACTTTTCTAAAACTATCATTTGTTTTTATTTATACTTGGCCAAGCACATGAACCATTGAAATATATGGAAATAAAAGCCTAGAAATAAATGTATATAGGTCTCTACCACCTCCTGTTTGCAAGAAATATTTGATTCTCATGTTAGGAATGCATATAGGCATCAGGCTTGCATCAAGAGTTCCCTCCTACATTGTTGTTTCAGGTTGCTAGGCTCCTCATGCAGGGCCGAGGATTTCTTCAAGTTAGAAAGAAATATAGGGAAGTCTTGTACTTTGTGGTTGGGTGGAAGAGGTGCCTTAATCACACTCTTGGCCCCAGCGTGCAAGAAGACCAGTGGTGTCATGGCAATTGAGGTTCAGAGGTTCACATGCTATAAATGAATTCCTGTATTATTTTTGAATGGCTTGTAAAGCTCACTTGTAAATGTAACTCTTTTTGAAAATCATTATTATAACACTGAAATAAATGTATTGGAATGAAAGAATTTAATGTAACATTGAAATAGATGTATTATTTGAAAGTTAATGAATGAATGCATGGAAACTCATTGATATGTGAATGGAATTTACATATGTATCAATGCAAGATATTTGTTCTTGAAGCAATTTACTTCTTTTTCATACATGAAATGAAATTTATAAATGAATTTTCTTTGTGAGCACTTATGGGAGATCTTGATCTATGCGCCATTTAGTTTTATTATACATGAAATGTAGTGAATTGTGGAAAATTATGTAGTTATATGAAAATAAGCTCTTGAGCATTACATTTTGGTATAAGAGCAGCAAGGTTCAACTATAGGACCTATGCCTAATTATGCATGATGTTATGTTTTGCTAGGGTAACCCTAATGGAGGGTAGATATTATCAATGGGAATGGGGAGGAGGATCCCATGGTGATCCCAATGATAAGTTGGATCAAATTTTGGCCATTATAAGTAGGTAAGAGGCCAGGATCGATAACCTTGAGTAGGAAAGAGAAACTAGGCCAACAAGGTCTGAACCTAGTGAAAGTGAAAACATCATAAATGAATCAAATGGAGAAAACCCTAAAACTAAAAAGAATCAAAGTAAGCTAATGAAGGTAGATAAGGAATTGGGTAAGGACCTCAAGAAGGTTATGCCACCAAATTTTTATGGTAAATCCTTTGGTGATGGGGTAGAAGCATGGATTATTGAAATGGAAAGGTACTTTTCCCTTCAAAATCTATCTGTGGAAACCAAGACAGAATGGGGATCCTACCAGCTCACAGGAGAAGCAGCTACATGGTGGGAGAATGAAAGGGCTAATAAATAGTTTCTTCCTAGAAAGGTAACATGGGAAAAAAAATTGTAGACTTTTAGGAAGAGGTGGCTTCCATAGTCTTATTTTGATAAGAAAATGACATAATTCTAGGTGCTCATTCAAGGAGGAATGACAGTGACAGAATATTGGGAGAAATTCTCTCACTTGCTTAAGTACATACCTCAGCACCAATATGATGAGAAGTTTCAAATTTAGAAATTCATTCTAGGGATTAGGCCTCAAATTGGAAATGAGGTGGATATGCATAGACCAGCTACCATGGATGAGGCCTTTGAATTGGTACTTTTACAAGAACATAAAATGCAACAGGTTGCAAACTACAAGAAAAGTAGGGAAGCCAAGTATGGCAATAAGAAGTTCCAAGGAAATCGCTAAGGTAACAATAACTAGGGAAATCAAAGAAATCAGGCTATCTAGGAAATAATAATAGGTAGATAAGAAATTTAAAAAGGAGTGGTAGTCCTCAGAACTGTAATGATGGAAACCAGAATAACAATAAGAGGGCTAATTTCAATAAGAAGAATGACAACAATAGGAGGAATTTTTCTGACAGGCCTAAAGTGCCTCTTAGGGGTTGTTATACTTGTGGTGGTGAGCATTATGTTAGTGTGTGCCCTCAAAGGATTAACAGACAGAACAATAGGAATCAACATCATATCCATGTGGCGGTAGACAATCACCAAGCAAATTATCAATCCACTCCTATCCAGCTATCGGGTAAACTTTTTGGATGTCCTATTTCTATTTTGATTGATACTGGTGCTACTGATAGTTTTTTGGATCGTCATGTTGTATCTAAATTATCAGTTAGACAGGGCTATATGGAAAGTTCATGGAAAGTTCATTATGGGAACCGGGCAAAGAGGAAGGTAGAGCAATGCCTATTTTGCAGTGAACTTGAACTTCCTAGTCTCGAAACACAAGTTAATTTGAATTTAGCATCACTAGGATCTTATGATTTGATTTTAGGGATAAATTGGCTTTTTGAACATAAGGCCCTTGTGGATTGTGAAGGAAAATCAATAAGGTGTCTTGATGAATAAGGGAACCATGTGGAGATTTGTGGGGTAAAGAGGCCTCTGGAACTTAGGCAAGTCTCAACCATTCAATTAAAGAAGGCAAGCCGAAAGGGATGCACTATTTATAAATTAAAGGTCAAGGACCTTGATGAGATAGAATCATTAGTTAATGATCATCTCATTCTAAAAGAATTTGAGGATGTTTTTTCTAAAGAGATGACTGAGCTATCACGCAAGCATGTATTTGATTTTTAATTGATTTGCTACCGGGAGCAGAACCTCAATCTAAATCCCTATATAGGATGAACACAATAGAGTCATATGAGCTAAAAGCCCAATTGGAGGAATTGTTGAAACATGGTTTCATTAGACCAAGTGTGTCAACCTGGGGAACTCATGTTATATTTGTGAAGAAGAAGGATGGGACCTTCAGGTTATGCATGAATTGATTACAGGATGCTTAACAAGGTTACTATCAAGAACAAATACATGCTTCCTCGTATTGATGATTTGTTTGACAAGTTAAAAGATGCCAAGGTATTCTCAAAAATAGATTTGAGATAGGGGTACCATCAATTCAGGATAAAGGATGAAGATATTCACAAGATTGCATTCAGGACAAGGTACATGCAGTACAAATTTATAGTGCTACCGTTTGGGCTAAATAATGCCCCTACAACCTTCATGAATTTGATGAACAGTGTTTTTTGGGACTGCTTAGATAACTTTGTTTTAATCTTCCTTGATGATATCTTGATATATTCTAAGTTAGAGGAAGAACATGAGAAGGATTTGAGGATAGTATTGTAGTAGTTGAGGGAACATAAGTTATATGAGAAAATGTCCAAATGTACCTTTTTTCCAATCTAAGGTGCATTACTTGGGACACATTATTTCAGTAGAAGGGATAGTCATGGACCTAGATAAGATTAAGGAAATCTTAGATTGGCCAACACCATAGAATGTTCCAAAAGTCCAAATTTTTATGGGACTTGTAGGTTATGCATTGGATTACGTGATGCTTACTGTTACTATCAAGAACAAATACATGCTTCCCCTATATAGATGATTTGTTTGACCAGCTAAAAGATGCCAAGGTATTCTCAAAAATAGATCTTAGATCGGGGTACCATCAATTGAGGATAAGATGAATATATTCATAAGACTTCATTTAGGACACAAAAGGTGAACTAAAAAAATTTACAAGCAAGGCTCATTTGGGCCAATAATGCCCTCACAAACTTCTCTCTGTCTAATGAATAGTGTTTTTTTATGATTAAGTTTAGATAAATTTGTTTTAATCTTCCTTGATGATATCTTTGATATATTCTAAGTTAGAGAAGAACATGAGAAAAGAATTTGAGGATAGTATTGCAGCAGCTTGAGGGAACATAAGTTATATGAGAAAAATGTCTAGATGTACATTTTCCAATCTATACATTACTTGAGACACTTATTTCCAAGAGAAGGGATAGCCATGGACCCGTGATAAGATTAAGATAATCTTAGATTGGTCTACAGCATAATTGCATTGAAATTATTATCATCATGAAGAATTTAGTATGCTAGGTGTATTCATAAGCTACAAAATGGGGAAAACTATATTTTCTTTAAACTAGTGAACTTTAGGACTATTGAACAAGTAACATTTAATTAAGATCCACTTTGCGGAATTTTAGACTAGATGAAATTTCTTAAACATATTGAATTGTGAATGATAGTGAGTGAAATTATTCTCATTCTTAAATTTAATTTATTATCTCTTTCATAAAGGTGCTTACATACTCCTAATAATAGTGGAAGTAAACTATAAGCTAGGTTCTTACCATACTCTATTAGGCTGATTAAAGTAGGTTTTATTTTTCTAAACTTATATGATTTACTTAATTTGGATCAAATCTATTTAATTAGAAATGACTTTATGAGTTTATAGATACTCTTTCCAAAAGACCAAATTTAGATTGTTTTGAAATCATAGAAAGTGACTTGCAAAAACCAACTTGTGATCAATTTTTCACTTAAGTTAGAGTGCTAAAGTAAAGTTATTTGTGAACCTTGTGAGTACTTTGTAATTATTGGTATTCCTTTGAAGTTGAGATGTCTAAAATTGAATGGAAACTTTAGATGGAAAGTGTTTTATTTATTGTTCTTTTTGGAAACTTCTGAGACAAGATGTCGAATGTGGACCCACAGAGACGGTAGTTTTACCTTTTCTAAAACTACGATTTGTTTTTATTTATGCTTGTCAAACCACATGCACCATTGAAATAGGTGGAAATAAAATCCTAGAAATAAATGTATATAGGTCTCCGCCATCTCCAAATTGCAAGAAATATGTGATTCTCATTTTAGGAATCCATATAGGCATCACAGTTGCATCGAGAGTTCCTTCCTGCATTGTTGTTTCAGGTTGCTAGGCTCCTCATGCAGGACCAAGGATTTCTTGTAGTTAGGAAGAAAACCAGGGAAGTCTTGTACTTTGTGGTTGGGCGGAAAAGGTGCCTTAATCACACTCTTGGCCCCAACATGCAAGAATACAAGTGGTATCATGACAGTTGAGGTTTAGAGGTTCACATGCTATAAATGTATTCATGTATTTTTTTTGAATGGCTTGTAAAGCCCACTTGTAAATGTAACTCTTTTTGACAATCATTATTGTAACATTGAAATAGATGTATTGGAATGAAAGCACTTAATGTAACATTGAAATAGATGTATTATTTGAAATTTAATGAATGAATGTATGGAAACTCATTTATATGTGAATGGAATTTACATATGTATCAATGCAAGATATTTTTTCTTGAAGCAATTTACTTCTTTTGCATACATGAAATGAAATTTATTATTGAATTTTCTTTGTGAGTACTTTTGGAAGATCTTGATATATGCATAATTTACTTTTATTGTACATTAAATGTAGTGAATTGTGGAAAATTATGTGGTTATATAAACATCATCTCTTGAGCATTACATTGGGGGTCATTGGCCCTCTAAACTAGGTGTAGATGAAGGTGCATCAATCCGGTGAATTCATAGATTCTTCATTTATCTGGATTGATTAATGGGTCTACTCCACAAGGGGAGTAGAAAAGGTTCTCGTTGTAGTATAAGTTGAATGGGTGCACTCCTAAGGGGGAGTGATCATATTTTTTGATCCTTGCCATTGATTTCAAAGGGGGAGAAAAAGTCATGTGAAAAATAGTATGAAAAGGAAGAGAAGGTGTTCGACCAAAATATTGTGCAGGATGTTGTCTTTGATAGTTTTTTTTTCACATCATGTGTTGTCATAAATGACAAAGGGGGATATTGTTGCAAGTATAAGCATATTTGGTGGTGTTGTCATTAATTTTTTCATTGATGTCAATGCAGTTTAGTATATTGCAGATTGTGTATGTATAGTTGAGATATTGTTGAGATGTTGTGAGTACATGGAGCTATCTTTATGATGTTGTAGATGTGCTGAATTGCTGAGTTTCCAAGTTCTTTTTAGAAAATTAATAAAGAGAGAAGTCAGAGTTATGAATGTGTTTAGAATGTGCTCTGGTATGTGCTTCACTTTTCTCCTATGTTGATCCTATGCTTGTGCATATTTGAAGGGTTTTTTTTATGATATGATGGTGATATCTATTGATTTGTAGTTTCTAGTTTGATGAAGTGTGAAAGTTGTGTTCACCAATGTGTGAACCATTCTGGTAGAGTCAGCTTTCTATGACTAGGAGAAATTTTTCTACTCTAGAGTCCTTCGCTAATTCACTCAGAGTATTGTGGATTTGGAAATGTCTTGTAATAATGTTCTCTAGGTTTTGCGGTAGACATTTTCATGGTTTGGCATTCATGATGAGTTTTAGAGTTGTTATATATGTTTGCACAGTCTAGATGGATTGATGGAAGAAATTTTGTGTTTGAAAGTTGTTGCACTTATTGCAGATGTATCTAAAGGTATCTCAGATGTGTTATCATGTATAATGAAGCATTTTACATCATTCACATGCTATCTTCTTGTTGGGAAGTGTGTACATCAATGTTCATTTGTGTTTTCATTAGGTTTGGCAGATTTGGTGTTTACACTTTATTTGAAGAATTAAATTTAATTAAGAAAGCATGCGGCTGATTTGATACATTATTTTTGGTCTTGGTTATGTATTTTTATTGGTCCACTCTCATTCCTTTCCACTATGGGAATGTTGAGTTTCTTACCTAATTTGAATTTATTAAATGAGGCATATGTGGCAGACCTTGGAGATAGTTTGTAAGATTGAAGATGGTATAAATCCAAGTTGAATTGCAAAGAATTGAAGGAGGGTAGAAAGTTAACAAAGTAAGCCACAAAATACAAAAAATAGAAGTGTGTGAAAGTGAGTTGAGGTAGTTGTACTTCATTGTGTTAGATTCCTTAAGGGAGTGAGCTAAAGGTTTCTAAAACATTTTGATGAAGGTTGTGGATGTGTGTTAATTGTTGTGGTGGATCTTTTCTTGTCTTTTGTATTAGTAGGTAGTGAGCCTCTGTGTTGGACAGTGAGTCCTTTCTATAGGCAGTGAGCCTTTGTATCTAGACAGTGAATCCTCTTCTGGGCAGTGAGCCTTTGTAATCAAATTTTCTATCCCTTTATATTGTGAGTTAATCCTCATTGTGGTTTTTCCCTCATTGGGTTTTTCACGTAAAATCTAGTGTTCATTGTGTTGATTTTACTTTTTGTTATCTACATTTCATGTTCATAATTAATAATAGAATAGTGTGGTTGTAAATTTAATAAGTGTTGAAGTTTTGTGGTTAAATTTGGTGACAACTGATTCACCCCCCTGATGAGTCAATTTTATGGTTCAATTTTGATAGATTTTATTATCCATTTGTTGTATTTTTCATAGAATTTGATACTTGGATATTGACCTTTTTGTAATATTTCCTCAAAACCATAGACATTGGACATGAGCTTATTTTTCTAACCTTTAATTGACATTGACATGTTGTATGAACTATCTATGTTAATTTTACATGTGGATTAATGCATGCCACTTTAAGATAGTTACAAATATGCAATTGTTGTGTGTACTAATATTGTTATGCAGATATAATTAGGGGCTTGCCAAATTGAGGAAGATTCTACCATGGTCATGTGCCATAACAATCAATAAGGTGATCATTTAAAGGTTAATGGAGGGAAGACTCTCAACAAAGGGAGATTCCTCATTCAAAAAAAAAATTTAACCATCTTGTAAATGGTTTTAATTATCTATTGAGTGAATATAGGTGTTACTAGTGTGCTAAATCTGCATTAAGGAAAACATGCTTGACTAGATTCCACACATGTGTAACCACCTCTCCACCTTTTATGCTTTCCCTAAAGTGGCATCCTCCTAATATGTTGGAGTTGACTGCCTTGCTAGGTAGTTAGTTAGTAGCCTTTCTTCATATAAATAAGACTCATGTGCTCCTTTTCTAGAGGTTTCTTAATCTGATGATTGTATTCAAATTCTTAGTTTTTCAGTAATACAGTTATGCTACTCGATTATACTCATGGTTTCCAATGAATAAAATGAATTTATAAGTTTGTTCATTTGAGTTTACATTTGTCTTAAGGGATACTCATTCAAGGAGGCCCACTTGGTGAACATTCCATCCTTTATTTTAGTTAATACTTCTTGTTTAGCAATTAGTTAATAATTTGACACTATCTATTCTTGCAGCCACTAGAATTCTAGTCTTTGACTATTCCTACAACCAAAGTAGACAGAGTAGTTTCCTATTTGTTCATTCATATTTTCATTTTTTTCATACATGTCAGCTTAGTATAGTTGTTGGTTGATGTTCAACATTTACAATACTTCTTTCCAAACAAGTTACTTTCAACATTATGTCTTTCTTAGTTGTAAGATGAATATGGCTACTATGGATTCCTAGTGAACATACTGTGCAAACACACTTCAAGTCTACGTCCCTATGTTGAAAAGTTAAATGCACCTTCATGGTGATTAAGATAGCTATTCAAATTAGATTTGCAAACTCTCAATCACAACTTTATGGGCTTAGTTGTTAAATCATTGTAGGAGGCCAACATTTTTGGCATCATTGCTAAGGATGGTGTCAAACTAGAGAGTTCTTAGGAGTCATTTATAGTTTCTTTCCTTTTGAAGTATTTCTAAGAGTTTTTTCTTAGTACACCTTTCATTTAGGAAGTAATGAACCCCCTATTCTTTCACCAATTCTTTGTGTAAGTTGGCTGATGTTGAGTTGATACCATATGCATAGAGGAAGGAGAAGAGATGATTATGGGAGATTCCTTCCTAATGACCTTGATCCATTCCAACTCATTGAGTATCATAATATACCCAAAGAAGAAAAAGAAGAGCCACATCCCTTTGCTGATGCATTTCCTATTCTGGCCAGTTTTGAAATTTCCTCTAAAGACCAAAATCTTATTGAGAACCCATTTGCTTTGAACTCCATCAGTAGGCATGGGTGATGCAAATATGAATAGACCTAACTAACCATCCTTTCCTTTCTCCATTGCTTACTCCTAATGAAGTTAAAAACCTCTAAAAATAACATTGCTTCAAATTTTTCCAAATTTGTTTCTATGGACTTGTCATAGAAGATCCTCATACTTTCTTGTTTGAGCTTGATATACTCTGTAGGAGTTATGACTATACCACTAATGCCCATAGCCTTAAGCTATTCCCTACCACCTTGAAAGAGGATGCACTAAGATGGTTTATGATCCTAGGCAGAAATACTGTGGAGACGTGGGATGACATGAAGAAAAAATTTGTTGAGAAGTACAAGGAATACTATAAGGGTAGTGACATGAGAGGAGATGACATTTTTAGGATGCAGCAAAAGGAAGATGAAAGTCTGGAGGATTAAATTTCAAGGTTCTTGTTCTACCTAAAGAAATCTCCACACCATACACTTAATAAAGACTCACAAAAGATTCTTTTCCTAAGAGGAATTAATGAAAGTTGCACTGATGCCTTGGACCAGATGGCAGTAGGAGACATCACCCAAGTTCCTTGGGAGGATATCAAGAAGATATGTCAAAACTATTCTAGGTTAGCTTGAAAGAAAGGGAGAGCTTACCAATCCTCTATGGGTAAGTCATCTACCGATGGAATCTCAATGATGGAGATTACTCACTTGTTGTCAAACTTCAAGCAAGAAATCATAAACAATCTGGCTACTCAGCTGGATACACTCCAAGCTAAGAAGAAACAAGAGGAAGAGGAAATGTTGGAAGAATATTTCCCTCATTGCAGACAAAAGAAGAAGGAATGTAGATGCAAGATGGTAGCTAATATTAACAGTATGAATATTCCACCTGAGTTCAAGCCAATCCAGGTTGAAGAGGATCAAGTATACTATGTTGCACAAAGGAGTCCATGGGCTCCAAGACAAGGTATGTCACAAAATCCATTATCTTTTGTTGTACCATACTTTATTTCTTATTCATCTGGTAACCAATGGTAATCCCCATATCCATCCAATTATGGAGGATATCCACCACATCCTTGGAGTAACCCTCCAAATCCCTAGCCTAACCACCAAAACTCTCCACCCCAATGGCAACAACCTTAGGGGAATTGGTAGTAGTTTCAAAGAAACTAGCAGCCACCTTCAAGAAACTAGCAGCAAACATCTCAATGGAGGGGAGGACAACAATGGCCAAACTAGACCAATAATTACATGCAGCCAGCTTCTCATCCCCAACAACCTGCTATAATGCCTCCTCGTACTAGTGCAAGTTCAAATACACCTAGACCTTCTCAGCTAATAGCTCTTCCCACACCTAATTAGAATAACAAACCATGACAGTAGTAGCTAGTATATTTTTCTAATCCAAACCAATTTCCTGCATATGTTGTGAGTGTAAGTGACATCCACTTGCATTCAAGAACTAATTTTTTATCTCCTTCAACACCCATTATTACTAAGCTTCCTATACAAGAGGAGGAGGTGCATCTGAATTTCCTCATTCATCTAAGTGCACCTAAAAACCCTGAACTATTCGAAGTCCAACAGACTGAACAAGAACCACCATTCCCTCAGAGATTGGAAGTTGCTAAGCAAAAAGAAGAGAAGGACGAAACAAATTTTGACATTTTAGATTAGTTAAAGCATATATGTGTCAAGATACCTCTATTTCAGGCCATCAAAGATGTTCCCATATATGGCAAAGCAATTAAGGAAGTATGCCTCAAGAAGCCAAGCAGGAAAAAGAAAGACCTCACTATGGTTCATGTGGGGGGATAGCTGGCTGACATCATGTTTGGGAAAGTGGTTGTCCCTAAGTAAAATGACCTAGGTAGTCCTATGGTAGAAGTTGCTATAAATGGGATCCAAATAAAGAATGCTTTGATTTCTTTGGGAGAAATAATAAATGTAATGACAAAGGACATTCTACAACAACTAAACATTGCAAGCATGAGATCTACTCCTACTGTCCTCTAGCTTGTTGATAGTTCTCAGAGATTACAAAATGACCTATGTCCTAAAGCCCCATTTTACCACTTCGGCCCCAGCATAATTATGACATTTAATTATGTCCTTGGTCCACATTCAATCATTGATTAAATAATTTATAATTATTTAATTTAATCCATGTCCTTTTATTCTTCATGATTATTAAATAAATAAATTCTCATTTATTTATTAAATACGCCATTAATTGTCTGTCTTCCCTAATTAAATAAATTTTAATTTATTTAATTATATTAATTCATTTATTTCTTCCTGATTATCAAATAAATAAATTTCATTTATTTATTTAATGTCACTAATCCTCATAATTAAATGAATTTATGAATTTATTTAATTATTAGTCATATCTTCTAAATTAAATAATTATATTTAATTATTTAATTGTCAAAATGAATATTTCCCTCATTTTAAATAAATGAAATTATTTAAAATGATTTCACATTCTTAACTAACAATCCATTTTGGTAAATAATCCAAAATCAATTATTTATTATCTCGTAATCCATATTTTGAAATTAATTTTAATTCAAAATGGTAATCTTCCTCCAAAAATCAAGTACCGAGCGCATTATTGATTTTTCAAATCTCATCTTTAGTTCAACTTCCTTTTATCTTCTTTGATTTTTTAATCTCAAAAATTAGGCAGCCTTTATCTTCTTGATTTTCAAAAAAATCTTTACTTTTCTAATTAATTATCTCTATTTATTCTCCACCGCTGATTAGATTCTCTCTGCATGGCATCTTGACCACTCACTTAATGATTGTACTTAACCCCATTAGGATCATAAAATTAAATCTTGTCCGGGCTTAATTTTAGGTCTCTCACAAAAGTCAATCTTGTTCATCCATTCAAAATGGTATTTTCTATAAAATGCTATTTTGCTCTTAATTTTTAGATTACACTAATCATATACCTAAATTTTTCACAAGAATTGGAGCATTCATTCCACTTAGTCTTGGAATATTTAGGCATAGTCATTTTAGAAGAAAATCCTTCAAAGCTTGTGTAGGACTTCATCAAGGATTGCTCACACGTTCGATATGAGGGCAACACAAATCAGCAAGTTAGAAGGTGTAATGGAGATCAACCATGGAGAATGAAAACATTGGGTGAGATTGTTCTATTTTATGTGTTTTTGTTTATTGTTCCTTTGCACTTCATTATTTCTTTGGGTTTATGCTTTCAATTCATTTGATAAACTAATCCTTAAATTAACCCATAGATACATTGGTGAACCCGACATATTTGGACAAATAAAGAGCAATTTTTGGAGTTGGTTTCTTTTTGTCATAGGTTTTGTTTGTTTTTTGTTGTAGGTTTTGCATCATTTTGGATAAAGCCCTAGTTTACAAATATTCTACCATAACTTTCAAACGGCTACATATTTCCTCACAAAATGTTTTATGTAGTTTGATGACAACATCAAGAGCTTTCATTCCAAAA
>VDFB02328175.1:0-20008 GCA_007258455.2 Sequoia sempervirens | reverse complement strand
AAATTGGCATACAAGAGTTGTTATTTTCACTAAACTTTTATCTTTTGTTTGGATGAGTGCCAATGGATATTAACAGATTCAAATAGAATGATAAATTCTATTGATGAGAAAAAGTTAAAATCTAATTATCTTTCTTTGTTTCATGATTGTAGGATGACTGATCCTGATAATGAAACTTAACATAATAATCAAGAGTTGTGTTTGATGATAAGGAACTTTAAAATTGTAAGATCTTGGTTTAATTTGAAAGAGTTTAGCTTGTAATGTCCTATTTTTCCAAGTTTAAGACACTAGTTGGACCGAGAAAATGTGTTTTTTCTGATAAAGATCCGAGTTCTGATGTCAACAGTCTAATGGGAGGTTAAAATAACTCTCTAGTTTTTAATTTTGTGGATGTGTTATAACATAACACAAATGTACTATAATAGAACGTGGTTGCACTAGAAGATAGGGTGTATGCACTATCAAATAGGGTAGATGCATGTAAAATAGGGTGTACATGCTGATAGATAGGGTACATGCACTAACAGGCTAGGTAAATGTGATGATAGACTCGGTAGATGCCCTGAAATAGAGTTTAAATGCATTGATATTCTAGATAAACGTGTTAATAGACTAGGTGTAGATGTGTTGTAAAATTGGATAGATGCATTGAAATAGAGCTTTGATGAGCCATTTAAACTAGGTAGATGTGCTAAAAGACTAGGTATATGCACTAAAACAAAGTGTAAATCTGTTGGTTTGGGAGTTATCAATATTTTCATAGTTCTGTCCGATTGTTTTATTTTTTTAGTAAAATGATTAATTCCAAGTTGTAATTTTCTGACCAAATGAATATTTTGGAGGGGTGTTTTGCTTGTAAATCTTTGGAGTTTGATTATCTAACTGGATGATACCTTTGAAAATAGCTTCACACACTTAAAGCTAGATTGTAAACAGTTGTTTTTAAGTCCTAGAATCTAAACAATAAGTGAATGTTCAAGAATCTAACATGATCCTTTTTTTATTTCCACTAGTATTTGACAAGAATACACTTCATGTAGACTCACTCTTAAGGTCAAAAGGTCATCATAATAATCACAGGCCACATCTTAAAATTGTGTTGACTCACATAGTTGTGTCACCCCCTAGAGGGCGCTCATGTTTTTGTCTTTTCCAGGCATGTACTCAAAGTTATATTTCTCAATCCCTTGAGCAAAAGATCCTTGGAAATTATATGATGAGTATCTTGGGGGAATATTCTTCCCTCCCCTTGCACTATGATTATTATAATGTTTGGCTACTGAATTGGTTAGCTTCTACACTAAGGTTTGTAATAAGGGTTTCTGTTTGGTGTGGCAAATGATAAACTCCCTCAGGAGACTTCCCAACCTTTAGAACAAAGGCTTTGGGGATGGTTATCTTGCACACTACCATCAAATTGTGGACTTTCCTTGAATTCACTTTTGATTATAGTGGGTTGGAAAACTTGGCTTTAGATGTTCCCACTTAGGTCGTTCGTGTAGGGTGAGTACTTTTTCCCACTACAGTAGGCATGCTAAAGGTTTTAACAAAGCATAAAGTGCATGAAATTAAAAGATGAGTCTGGCATTTTGATCACGTAGTTAAGGGGAGAGCATAGGCTTATCACCATACAATCACAACAAATAATGTTTAGTTTTAAATCCCAAATGACAATTTGCTATTCTACATGAAGATATTGCTTCAGAAAAGGCATGATATTCATTTTAACCAAGATAGCAATGTATGATGACTACCCTAGAATTGGTGTATTTTAAACTAGATGACTACCTTAGGATTGTTTCATTTTAATCTAAATGACTACCCTAGTATTGGTTCATTTTAATCTGAAAAAAATAAAAAAAAACACTGGTCATGGTCGTGTCAAATCTAGACAACAAATTTTACAAATTACAAATGCGCTAGATCAGAGTTCATATGCATTATAGAAATAGTCATATGCACTATTGAATTAGCCAGGTGCACTATAGAATCAATTAGATGTGCTATGAAATCAATCAGATGCACTATGAAATCAGTTAGATGCACTGGAACATTCTTCAAATGCACTAGAGAATCAATTATATTCACTAGAAGAGTCCTCAAATATGCTAGAATGGGTGTTGCATGTGCTAATCCACATCTCCAGTCATGACTTGTCAAAAAACTTGCAATAAAATATTAAAAATGGGGCAAGAGCCCCAGGCTGGGCCCCAATTTATGTGTGAGTAAAATAACATTATATCAAAAGATTTAAACAACATTTAATCTAATTAAAGCAAGAAATTTCTTAAAAGTGTCCTATTGCTCTCTATCTCCAAAGATTTATTAAATCACTATGGCTCTCAGATTGTGTAAGCACTATGATTGTTAAAATGCTAATCTAGAGAATGAGATATTGTAAAATGCAGGAATCTAATCCTATGTAATGATTGTTAAATGAAATGTTATTGATACTATGGATGACATTGACATGAAAATGATAAAAGAAACTACTGTAAACTAAGATGCAGCTAAATGAAAATCCATGATTATGATTGCTATTCTAAAATAATTTTCTATTGCTATTGCTCAAATGCTTGATTGCTCTAATGCTATTTCTGCAAAGTAAGATTGCACAAAGTTGGGATCCATTTCATGTGGAAAGAACCTATATTTATAGATTCTTGGTAGCATATTTGTGATGTGGCAACAAGTAAGGGTTTGGATTTGATTTGAAAGATTCAATGGTGAAAGATGAAGAAGCCTACAATGATTATGGAGAGTGTTCCTCCCCACAAAAACATTCAGCCAAAAGGATAGGAAGAATCAATGGAAGAAGATGAAGAAGTTTTCCTGTAATTTGTCTCAAATTTGTCTCCAAATTTGTCCGTGAAGGCTGAGTTGAATTAATTTGATATGAAATATCTAATTTTGTTGGTGGATATGGTGCGTGAAAAGAGGAAATAGCTGTAGAAATATGCTTTAATTGAATATTTGGATTTATTCAAATTAGTAAAAGAGGATATTTAATTTAATAAAACAAACTATAGAAATCTGTTTATTAAATAAACATGGAAGAAATATGGTAATTAAATAAAACAAAGTATGTGAACTTGTTTATTTAATTTAGATGAAATAAAATAGATAATTAAATAAAACAAGGTATTTGAATTTTTTTATTTAATTAAAAGGAAATAATATGATAAAGATAGAAGAATTAAATGTGAACTATATAAATAAATATTTCTATTTATGTATAAGTAGATGAATTAAACGAGTCAATTAATCAAATAAATTATATTTAATTAATTAGATTATCCAGACCATTTTTAGTTGTACACACCTTCAATTAATACATACCTAGTGCCTTGCAATCTATAGTATCACCTCTTGTGAGGTGAAAGGTTGGTCAGGTACTTCCCCTTTTTCATATACTATGTTCAATCCACCACCTAGAGATCGTCGAACTCGAACTAGTTTGAGTAGACTTGATCGGTCTCCTTTTTAGCTATGGATCCTAATTCTTGTACAAGGTATTCACATAGACCTCTTCCCCAAATGACCTTGGTTGGTCTAACATCCAAATCATACTCTAGGATCTTGGTGATCTAGCTTTCTCTCTTCTTGGTTATCTCACCTTTGGTGATGTACTCCTACACACTAGGATATGCGACGAGAATGGTGATTTTTTGCTGACAAAAAGTGTTGGAACTTCTTTAGGCTTATAACAATGACAAAAGCCTGCTTTTTAACAAAATTATACCTGGCCTCATATCCTTTAAGAGTTCTCGAATGAAATGTGATAGGATGCTCTCTGCTACTTCCTTTGTCCTTCTGAGAGAGTACTGAAGCTATGTTATGTTGGCCACTATATGCATAGAGTAAAAAATATTTGGAAAATTCTAGGTTGGCCAACACCGAAGTAGTACAGATAGCTACCTTTATCTACTTGAAAGTTTCTTTTCCTTTGAGGGTCCATTTGAACATCAAGTTCTTTTGAGCATGAGCGTGATAAGTCTCACAATGCTTGCAAAGTCTGAAATGAATCTACTGACAAAGTTGATTTTCCCTAGGAAAAATTGCAGCCCTTTCTAATTCAGTAGTAGGGGAAACTCCATTATTGATCTTACTCTTTTGGGATCTATCACTATTCCCTCCTTTGACACTACAAAACTGAGTAGCTTACCTTGGGGCACTTCGAAAACACAATTTTTTTAGGATTTATGGAAATCCCAAACTGTTAACACTTCTGGAAAACCTTTTCTAGATGATCAAAGTTATCATCCTTTGACTTTGAAAATACCGTTAAGTCATCCAGATACATTAGAATAATTAGATTAATTAATCCTCCAAAAGCAATATCTATTGCTCATTAAAAATTCACACCAACATTTGAAAGTCTGAATGAAATTTTTGAGTATGCAAATGTCCCCCACTTAGTGGTAATTTTTTTTTTATGTTGGTCACCTTCCTTTATGTATACCTGGTTATAACCTGAGAAACCATCAAGCAATGAAAACATCTTCGATCTAGCCATAGTTTATAGGATCTTCTCCATGGATGGCAAAGGGTAATGGTCCTTTAGTGAGGCTTTATTCAAATCTCTAGAATCAACATAGATTCTAATATCACCATTCTTTTTCCAAACTGGTACCAGATTAGACACCCAGGTGGAATGTTTAATCAAATATATGGTCCTTGATTTGATCAATTTGGTGAGCTCTTGCACCATCAACGCTTCAACCTTGGGATTGAATGGAATTTTCTTTTGTTGGATGGGATTTGATCCTTCCACCAAGTTAGTGTTATACTGAATTATGCCCAGGTCATACCTTCTGAGATTATCATAGATCTAGGCTATAACCCTGTGATATCTGGAACATAGATCTTTTAGTCTTTCCTTGTCCTTCTGTATAACATCCCTTCCAACTTTTAGCTTTTTGTCACTTCCACCATCGATCTCTTCATAATCTCTTATGTCTGTAATGAACCTCTATTTTCCATTTCTTGCATCATCATAGTCAAAAATATTTTTAAGGGAGATTAAACCTTGAGGAAGCTTATTTCCTTTTAACTAGACAAAATTCTCTTTTGTAGAGAAATTTAGTCTTTCCTTCCATAGAACACGGATATTTTAGTCTTTCCTTGTCCTTTCATAGAACATCCCTTTTGACTTTTAGCTTTTTGCCACTTCCAACATCGATCTCTTCATAATCTCTTACATTTGCAATGAACCTTTGTTTGCCATTTCTTGCATCCTCATAGTCAAAAATATTTTCAAGGGAGATTAAACCATGAGGAAGCTTATTTCCTTTTAACTAGATAAATTTCTCTTTAGGAGATTGTGCCCTTGGCTTTGAATAGTCAGAATTGATGGAGCTTCTAAAATTATGAGGAATTTTCTCTTTTCCCCATGGACTTAGTTTCCATTTTAAACCCTTGTCCCCATGAATGAGTAGGTTTTTATTTACAAGAGTATGCAAATGTTATAAATGCAAGTTGACCCACCTAGTCAGTCACCGATCTCTTAAGTCATCCCTTGACCAACACTGCACATTAGTTTATCGACCCCATTAGCTTGAAGCACCAGTCATCAATTCTCCCATCAACTTTAGCTTTTTTCCCTAAGTTGGATTTTAAATTCAACCTAGTGACTTAAGCTTCATGTTGTTGTCAGCTAAACCAAGTCTTTTCCATTAAATGCTAACATTGTATGAAGTGCAGGTTTTGATATTTGAGGATTCAGGATGAGATTTGGGCCGTACCTCATCATCCCATAAGAATTAAGTGCTAGCAAGTTAAAAGCAACGAGGCTAGAAAAAGTGGATGTGTGTCCCTATACATTTGTGGGACCCATTCCCCACCACCGTACCCATGGACCGACACCTTCAACAAATGGCTGAGATTAAAACTATGGAATGATCTTCATTGTTCCCCACTGACTCGCTGGGGAAGGGTGAGGGTTGGTTAAAACTAGTGAGATTAGTGAGATCTCGACACCTATCCCAGTCTATTCAGTTTGTGAGGAAGATGGAGCCAACACACTAAGAAGATATCATCTGAGATGGATGAACACTATTGGACATGGAAAGTTAAGAAAAGGATCACTGGAAGTCGAAGGTGGTCAAACTAAGGCCGACCACTTGATTAGCCACCTAGTGTGAATGGAGACAAAGGGGATTTTGGCATAACTTTGAATTTTCCCTTTTTGGTGGTGGTTACAATTTTGGTTTTCCCCATGTGCACCATATTCTCTCATATTCAACACATGGGGAATTTTTGAAATGCATGAGAAATTTTGGATAAAATGAAAATTTTGTATTTGAATTGCATTTGAGCCTGAAGCTTGTTGCTCCCTTATTCTATAAAAGTGAATTCAAGGTTCATTTGTGGGGGAGGAAGATTTTGATTAGGTTTTGAGTCAAGTTTATATGTGTAGAACAATAGGAGTAGAATAGATAGTCTATTTTGAGCTTTGGGAAGAACATGTGCAAGTTATCTTAAATTGTTATGTAGATATGATTGATAAACATCAATGAATGTATAACTATGATATATTTTCTCTCCTTATGCAAGTTGGTGTGAATTTGGAATGGAATGTTAATGATATCTTCATTCTTCTTTGAGCATTTGTTTGAATGTATGTCTCTATTTCTGCTTTGGTTCAAGTAATCAATTAGATGCTTAAAGGGGGTCATATATTTACAAATATTCGTAGGAGATCTATCAAGTAGATATATATCAGAAAGAGTGAGCTCCATAATGTAATTTTTTTATGAGAGTAGTCCATCCCATAAAATTTTAAAGTCATTTATGTCTTACTGGTTCTTGTATATGTGACTCCATCGCCCAATTTAATAAGGCACTAGTCTATTCCTTAATGATTCACCTAAAGGGTTAATCAAATATTTGTCAAATGACCAACCTAAAATCAGGATTGAAATTCATTTTAAAATTCATTAATCTCAATGCATGTATTTGTCAAAATTATCATGTAGAGTGCCCTTTTTTTTTATGAATGGGTAAGCAATTTACTTAAAGATAAGCCAATCTTGTAGTAATTGTAACATAATTATCCTTCATTCAAACTAATATGTGAAAATGATTTGTTCTATAAAGTACAATTCAAATCAACATAAATAGGAACACCCTCCTTGGTCCCACAGAGCCTAAAGTACATAAAATCTCAGTTATTGACTAGATCTTGTTAGTTGGCTGGTCATTTTAGGAGTTTTGAACATAGAAGTTGGCTATCCCTTAGAGATTCCTTAGGTGCACTAGAAAAAGAACCAACATAATGGCGAATCTGCTTAGGAGAATTAGAGTTTTAACTGAAGAATTAAGCCTTAAGAGTCATTGCATAGAGTCATACTATTATCCATTCTGAATTCCATATATTTGAGCATCCTTGTTCATATAATTGAGAAGTTCTTAGACCTAGAGAAGATTTGTTGCAGCAAAGATCAAAGGATTTGAGTGTGACTCTCCTATTGGAGAAGAGCTAGAATGAGATTTAATCTTGAATATCTTTCCTTTATGAGAAGAGGTGGCAACTATGTCCAAAGAACTAGTTGAATTGTGAAGAAGCTTGCCAGATTTGCAGAATTTGTAGTCAGGAAGAAGGATGAACAACTGCTACAAATTTCCAGGTATTCTCATAAATCTGGAGCAAGCATTATTTTGTTTGACAAAAGTTTATGAGAATTTTCAAGACTTAATATCATAAACGATTCCTTATTAGATGAAATTGCATTAAGACAGTGAATAATAATGGTTCTTCATACTTCTAATGTGTAAAGCTTGTAATTATTTTTAGAATTATGCTATCCTTTTGAATACTACATTTTAAAGAATTACACTATAAAGGGTCAAGTAAAAGTATGTAGGGTGAAGAAGCCATGTCATGCCCTCAAAGGGATTTTATTATTGAAAGGTATATTCCACTAGTTTTTAGTGGTATTAGAGGTTTCCCAAACTTAATTCCTTAGAAGGTTAGCAAATATTTTCCCAAATTCATAGGGAAAAGTTTAGAATCAGCTTCTAAACATTTGCAAACATTTATGTATGTGATGGGGGATTATGAAGTGAATCATCAAGATGTTGTCATGAAGCTCTTTGTTCAAACCTTGAAGGATGATTCCAAGGATTGGTATTCATATTTTCCAGTAGGTTCCATAGCTTCATGGAATCAGTTCATACAAGCTTTGTTGAACAATTCGGTGAAAGGGTGAACTCAAGTGTGGTAAGGAAGAATTTCATGGAAATCCATATAAGTGAAGGGGAGTTAGTTCTTGTCTTCAATCTCCAATTTGCAAAGGAAATCAGGGGAATTCTAGAAGACATAAGGCCAAATGATGCAGAATGTTTGATTGTATATCTATGAGCATTTGATAAGAATATGAGCTTTCTAAGAGACAAAGATCCTACAAATTTGCACTGGGCATATCACATTGCCATTGACATTGAGAATAATTTGAGATACTAAATGATGAAGGGACCTATGACCGCTAGTAATAATTCTAGCACTACCCAAATTTTTGAACCAAGTGGATCAGAAGGTAAAAGGATTTGTCAAGGAGGGGATCTCATGAATGTTGTATCCACTCTATTCCCGATAAATGAAAAATGTGAGAAAACATAAACTTCACATCAACCAAAGATGGGAAGGTCTGCTATGATTTCTTCTATCAGTAAGATATATGAAATAAAGAGACATGCCAATGAGTCACCATATGACTTATTCTCAAGATTTTTGGATGCTTTGATGGAAATACCCAAGAGTTTTAGGCCTAGTGATCTAATGTGCATTAATTTGTTTTGTGAAGCATATATGTCAGGGTCTAGCCAATGGTCTGAGGACCTAAAGCCTCATATCCTTGATCAAATAATGGATTGGATTAATATTGTGGAAAACATTGAGCATGGTCGTCTGCCTCTATCTATTTCTCATGATGTGAGAAGTGGTTTCCATGTTGAAAAAGATGAAAGGTCAAGGCTACCAGGTCAAAGAGAAGCATCAAAATTAGAACATTTGACTATTGAATTTTGTCATTTCAATAATAACCTAGAGGGGGAGGCCAACAGTAGTGTAGATGATGAAGAGGGTGAACACGAAACTAAGGAGGTGGTGCCTAATTACCTTCCTTGGGATGTTGTAAGTTGTGAGAAAACACATGAAATGCAAGATGAAGCCTCATAACTTGATGCACCAGTCAATGAAGGGAATACACTTGGTCCCAATGCTATGGTACACATGAGGAATCAAAGTGAAGAGATTGAATTTGAACAATCTACAGTTGAATATGATTATTCATATGAAGTGGAGATAGAATCCCTTACTTATAGTATGTGGTATATTAATAGCCTTGATGACTTGTGTTTCCTAGGTAGTGAGAAATTTTCCTCATGTGAAGAATTATCTAAGTGTGGGTCAATTGTTGCAAACACAAATGATGACGAGAATATCAATATTGTCTCTCTTTGTTCCTTAAGTGACTATACTGACTTTGAGTACAATGATAGTCTAAATTGTTGGCATCATAACTTTAAAGATGATGAGATACATCCAATTAATGTATAGAAAAATCTTTTATTTGATGACCATTCCTTGGATAGTGATGTTGCAAATGACAATCCCCATTGGTGTAGGAGTAATCCTCTTTTTGAGGATACCTCTAATGAGTACCTGAGAAGTACCAACAATGGATATGTTGTGAATAGTCTATGTAAAGATTACAGTGGTGTGGATGTCAATAGTTTTGTTAGTAAAGATGTCACTTCTAACTTGCTAAGCTCCAAATTGCATGGAACGTGTGGGGATGTAGGCATCAATAAAGAAGCTACCAAGCATGGTGTTAGCTTTGGATACAACCAAGATAAGGAAAAGGATGCACATGATTGCATTGTCCTTCCAATGGTGGAGAATTATACACTTGAAAAGAGTACTAAAGTGCCAATTATCCATGTCCCACTTGATTACATGGATATTCCAACAACATTACTTTGTGTTAAGGAGAAGGAATTACTTGATGATTCTACAAAATATGCAAATATTACAAAACCTTTTCACCTAGGTGAAGGGAAATCCCAAGACACAAATGATTATGAGAATGATACAAGGCACTATGAAGCTGTAGTGGAGTTCTCTGTAGATACTCCTTATCTTATGGATTTGATTATGGAACTTCTTTCACCTCATGGGGTTAACACTTGTGGTAAGCATGTTGATAATAGACCTAGTCATGCTTTCTTTCCTAAATTCACAAAGGACTGGTAGATTTGAGCCAAAGTTCCTATGAGGCTTTCAAGTTTAAGGAGCAAATTGAAATTGATTATATACATCATGATAATGTGGAGTATGAAGGATTCACCTCTTTGGTTCAGTTTGATGAGCCTCTAGTGGAGAAGGACAAATGTGGCAAAGCTACTTCAAGTATTATAGGCAATGTTGATCAAGATAGTGTTGATAACTTGGGATTACCTAGTACTCACATGCATTCACTATAGGATAAACAAGCCACAGTTTTGATAGGGGAAAAAATTGTCCTTGAATTTTGGGGGCTTGGGGCCTCCATCTTATGGAGTAATCCACAATGTATATTCTATAAGTAGTTTATATATTCTAGTCTGGTTTGTTTGCTTCCTGTTGGGTCTACTTGCCTAGTCTGGGTGAGTTCCTTGGTCTGCTTCAACTAGATATTTTGTCCTCATCATACCCTCCAGGGGTATGTGTCCCTGAGCATGAGCCACCGATGGAGCTCCTAAAATTATAATAAATTTTCTCTTTGCCCCATGGACTTAGTTTCCATTTTAAACCCTTGTTCCCATGAATGAGTAGGGTTTTATTTACAAGAGTATGCAAACATTATAATTTCAAGTTGACCTGCCTCGTTGGTCACTAATATTTTAAGTCATCCCTTGAGCCACATTGCATGTCAGTTTACTGGCCTCATTAGCTTGAAGCACCGATCATCAATAATCCCATCAGCTTTAGCTTTTTTCCCTAAGTCAAATTTTCAATTCAACCTGGTGATTTAAGCTTAAGTCATTTACCCTCAATGGTCATGTTGTCGTTAGCTAAACCAAGTCTTTTCCATTAAATGATAACATTGTATGAAGTGCAGGTTTCAAGATTCAAGGATCTAGGATGAGATATGGGTTGTACCCTGCCATCCCATGGGAATTAAGTGCTAGCAAGTTAAAAGCAGTGAGGCTAGCGAAAAGGAAATGTGTGTCTCTATACATTCGTGGGACCCATTCCCCACTACCGTGCCCATGGACCAACACCTTCAACAAACAAATGAGATTAAAACTATGGAACGATATTCACCATTCCCCACTAGCTCACTGAGTGAAAGTGAGGGTTGGTTAAAACTAGTGAGATCAGCGAGATCTCCACACTTGTCCTGGTCTATTCAGTTCATGAGGAAGATGGAGCCTGCACATTGAGAAGATATCATCCAAGATGGGTGAACACTATTGGTCATGGATGCTTTAACGAAGCACTGCTAGAAGTTGAGGGTGGTCAAACTAAGGTCAGTCACTTGATTAGCCACCCAGGCAGAGGATCAACAAGTAATATTCAAAGTTTGTGAACGACATGTGATAGTCATTTTCACTATGCAACTAGCTCGCATTAATGGCCAACCTTCTACATAGTGATTGAGTTGATCTCAATTTGTGTGAAAATGCATATGCTAGTAATCATGAAGTGTGATCTATGGATTTCCATGCAAATGGGGAATTAAACGGTGATAGTACATTTGGAAATGAGCTACCCGAGTTACGCATGTGTTCTAAACATTGATTGTGGGCGCCATCACTTCACACAATAAATATAGAAGGAATAGCTACCATTCATGTCATTCACACTTAGTAGTTAGAAGTTTTATTGATTAAGATAAGGCAAGTTTGAGCAGTTGTCAAACAAAGAAGATGAACGAACCAGTGAGGAGGTCTGCTCTTTTGAGCTCTCAAAAGCTTGGTGTTAGTGTACAAGAAGCTGCCTCAACTATGGGGGTCAACATTCCTGCTAGAAAGCCCAAACTTGCACCCATAAGGTGCAGTCATAGGTTACAATTTTAGAGTATGTCTGTAGAGAAAGTAGACTGTTAGTGCCTATTTTGGTTGTCTCTCATTTTCAAGTTGTTTTCCTTTGATTTCC
This sequence comes from Sequoia sempervirens, assembly GCA_007258455.2. Lineage (NCBI taxonomy): Eukaryota > Viridiplantae > Streptophyta > Pinopsida > Cupressales > Cupressaceae > Sequoia > Sequoia sempervirens. The sequence goes on along the minus strand of VDFB02328175.1, from coordinate 7,863 downwards.
TTGACAAATCTTTAGCTTGGGATTTTTCTATCTTTTTGGCACATGGGGTAAATGGGCTCCCATCAGGGTTGAGCTCAGCATGCCATGTCTTCATGTCTCAGGTGGCCAGATTTTCCTTTTCTTCCTTGATTTTCCTTTTCCTCCTTGCCTTGTGTTTTTCCTTGTCTGGCAGAGGCGGGATTAGAGTGAAATCAGGATCAGGATTTTACCTTTCGCTCCTCTTTCGAGTTTCATTCCACCTCCGGTTGCATGCCTTTGCTTTTCCTTTCAAATTTTGTTTCCTCAGGTGAAGGTGGGATCAGAATGGAAACCAGTTTTGGAACCTTGCTCATGTTTCACTTTCTAGTTTTTTTCTGGCCCCGGCTCCGCTTGTGCCAGTTTTCCTTTTGTCTCCATGCCCATGGCTTTTTGGTTTTGTTTTGGTTCTGGCTCCGTATCCGCTGTCTTTTGTGGAGGTGGGAGTGGGATCATTTTGGGTCTCGGTCTCTTTTGTTCCTTTTTGTTTCCCACTCTGGCTCTGACTCCTTCTCTTTCTTGGTTCTGGCTCCACCTCAGTCTAGTTCCCTTTCTGCCTATCTTTCTCTTCGGTGTGACTTTTGGTTCTCGGGGTGACATATTGGAAAACTCCTCTTGGTCACACCGACTGATGGTGGATGGAAATGTATCGGTAGGAGTCTGGGTTTTCGATATAACATCTTGCCGAATTCGAGAGGTCTCAGCAAGTGACCTTTGGTCTTGCCAATGGAACATAAGGGTCTTCATCAACATAAGCTTTAAGTTGTTTCAGGAACATCAGATGAATGGAGACTTTCAGAAAGACATGGTGTGCTCTGTAGGAGGTCTTCTTAATATCTAATTGTTATAGCGATGCACAAAAGGAAAAAAGGTTTCAGTCGATGTGAGATCATTGATGTCTTAGTGATCTATTGTGAGCTCAGGATGTTTTGGAAAAACACAGGACAGCCTATAAGGTGTCTCCCCGAAAGTGTTATGTCTTGGTGACATGGAATGAAAGGATGTCTTTCGGTATAACGAAGCATCATCTACAAGATGTATCGCTGACATTGTGATCTCTTGCCGACTATGATGAGTGCTCGATGTAGCATGTTCTCTTTGGCTAGATGTCTCCCCGATCAGATGGTGTGTTTCCGATATGATTGGCTTTTTGGTGTATCTCTTCACCGACCATTTGTTGTCACCCTAAGGTCTTCCCAACATCATTTTCTATTGTTGATGGTGCTTCTTGTTGGGGTGTCGACATGATCTCCTGCCGATGTCACATTGTTGTCACTATGATGTTTGTCTGAATGCACCCAGTCTTGCCGAATGGTATGTTTGCTCGATGAAACATTGGGTTCTTAGCATGTTGTCTTCTTGACTCTGCAGTGTCACACCGACTGGTTTGCTAGAACCCATAGTGGACATGGATCGAGCTAGTAATGCATTCAATGTGGTTGGTCACTTGGTCCGTGGCTCGAGAATGGTGATGAAGATTTTTGTGGATCGACATGATGACCCCGATTTGGTCCTGAACCTCGATTGCTGGTGTGAGTTGGTGTGGTAGAGGATGAAATTAATTGCAGAACTAGGGTGACGGGTTCTCTGAGGTGGATAGGTGGTTGGGATGGATGGCTTCTGCATTTGTGGCCTTTGGATTTGTGATGATTGCACCCATGGATTTCCTAGACAGCATGGTCTGTGTACCTTCTTGGTTTGACTACCATGGCTTGCAATTCCTATACTTGCTCAATTCAACCTGATTGTGTGATTTTCTCCCCAAACCACCTGACAGAGCATTCAATGATATTCAGATATGCTAATTGATCAGATGACTTGGCCTCCAAACTATTTTAGGGTTTGTCCTAGTCACCTGATGACATGTAAAGTCACCCTGGCCGATTGCTTGTTGCTCTCCCTATTCCTATAAAGGGAAAATTCATGGCCAGTGTGAAGGGTTTGGTCCCTTGGGTTTGGTTCCCTTGGTTCAGTTCCATTTTTTTGAGTTTTGGGATTAGCCTGGGATAGATTAGGGTTTGGTCTTAGGTCATTTTTGAGTCTGTAAACTGTAATGTTGAATTCCTCTATAAATGCAATCAGTTAAGTAGGAATACATGAATATGCTTATCTTTCATGCATATCATCATATTGTCTCCACATTTGTAGGTTTTTAATCATTTGAATAAATGTATAAGGTGTTTTTGTTCATCTCATACTTCATGGGACTGTGTTATTTGTTGATAGGTCTGCTTCAAGAAAGTAGTTAAATCCTTTGAATAGATAGCAGTGATTACTTGTTTACAGGTTGGATTTGGTAAGAAGAGTCCGGTTGATACAAGAGCCAAATTGTTAGTGTAAGGCACTGATAGCTAATGTAAGGCATTAGCAAAACAAAATCCACTGATTGAGTCCTATTTGCAGATGAATTCCATGTTTTGTGTATGACTCCATGACCCTGGATTAGGCACTGATCTGTCTTGAGGCCTGGTTCCTCTCGGAAACCTTTTAATCTACAAATCATTGAACATCTTTTGCTTGATGTCTAGTCATACCTCCTGGTTGCTTCAAGGTTGAGCTACTGAGAATCTAGCCCCATTTGAAGTCCTCAACACTTGACATCAGGAGTCATCTACTATAAAAAGCAATGTCTGGTCTTCTTTGAGGCATTGTGTGGGTATACCCACCCTGGTTCTACATAGCCTAAAGTGTAGAAGATCTTAGTCTTTGACTAAATCTTGTTAGTTGGTCCAGGTCCTCCAAGTTTCCCTTGATTGGAGTTGGCTACTCCATAGGTAGAATAGGAGACCAACCTGGTTTACTAGAAAAATAACCAACAGATTGGTGACTCTGTTGGGGACTTACTCAGAAATCTGGTTATAAAGTGCCATATCAAAAGAGTCATATTTGTTTGCCTTGTTGGTGCTATTCAAAATTTGAAGAATCTCAGGCCTAAAGAAAGTTTTGTTGCAGTGAACTTGAAAGCTACAAGATCTATGGTGCTCTGTCAGATGGAACTCAAAGAAAGATTTACATGTAAGTGAGCTTCATACCATTTGAAGCTCAGTCCTCTGCAAAGAGGTGGTGACTCTGTCAAGGTGAACCTGTTGAAGATTTGAAGAATAGTTCCATGGCTACAATGTTCCCAGGTATTCTTCATGCTTTTTGAACATTAAAAAAAAACTTTATTCCCCTTTATTTGGTGAGATCAAGCACTAGCATCAAGGGAGGTTTCACTATTGCAACTGGATAGTTGTAGAGGGATAGGTTTCATTTGCAAAATGCATAGTTGTCCTGATGCTCCATCTACAAGCTATGATACCATGCTTAAGGCACACCATGAGGATGAGTCAGAGTCCTTTGATGACTCTCATTGCCAGCATGATGAAGAATAGAGCCAAGTGAAAAGAGGAAGTGGGAGTAGTAGTTTAAACCATCATTGCACTAAGGATGTGTGTCCTCCTATTGAAAATGATATAGAGAAGTTGCAAGATGTGTTGAATGGTGAGTGTATCCCTTTGTATACACTTGATGAAGTTTTCACAGAATGTGACAATATGCAGAGCACTGGAGCTAGTTGTTTTCAGCTTTAGGGTAATGTAAATAGTGAATATGATAGCTTGTTGTCACATAACAGTCAGCATTTGGAAAGTATGCTTGACTTTCAAATGTATAAGGATCATGTACATGTTTATCAGGTAGCTATTTGTGATCAGACCATGTTTTAATATGGTCTTGATCAGTATTCTTAGGTGTTGCCACATGACACAAAATTAGAGAATCAAGAGTGTGGCAATGATAAAGTTTATTGGGTCTGGTTGCTAGTTAAAGAAAAAACTAAACATAGGGCAAGTTTTCACTTGCACAAGGGCAATCAAATACTTATGTTTGCAGAGGTGCATTCACTTATATTATTGTAGTTTGGAAAAGGCAAGGATGAGTTAGGGGAGGCCAGCTCATTTTAAAGAACTGTATTTGACAGGGGTAAAAACTGGCTCTCATTTTTCATTTGGTGGCCTAGTGTCATCAAATTAAATAAAGAATCAACAATGTGACTCTTGAATTTCCTGTTCATGGACAATTCTTGATGTGGTGCTTCATCTAAAGCATTTCTTTTTCCATGAACATTAGGTTACATTTTTGCTTTTCTAGTCAGTTTTGTTTTGCTGTGTCTGCTGACCTTGTCCGGTTAGCTCCGTGCTATTTTGGGTTTCCTTTTGTTTTGGTCTACTCTCCCTGAGATCTAGATTCTTTCTATATCCACCAAGGGCATATATCCCCAACTGGAGCCTATGTTAGTGCCTATTTTGGTTGTCTCTCATTTTCCAGTTGTTTTCCTTTGATTTCCCTGACAAATCTTTAGCTTGGGATTTTTCTATCTTTTTGGCACGTGGGGTAAATGGGCTCCTATTAGGGTTGAGCTTAGCATACCATGTCTTCATGTCTCAGGTGGCTAGATTTTCCTTTTCTTCCTTGCCTTGTGTTTTTCCTTGTCTGGCAGAGGCAGGATCAAGATTTTTCCTTTCACTCCTCTTTCGGGTTTCATTCCGCCTCTGGTTCCGTGCCTTTGCTTTTCCTTTCAACTTTTGTTTCCTCAGGCAGAGGTGGGATCAGAATGGAAACTGGTTTTGGAACCTTTCTCATGTTTCACTTTCTGGTTTCATTCCGGCCCCAGCTCCGCTTGCACCAGATTTCCTTTTGTCTCTACCCCCATGGTTTTTTGGTTTTGTTTTGGTTCCGGCTCCGTATCCACTATCTTTTGTGGAGGCAGGAGCGGGATCATTTTGGGTCCTGGTCTCTTTTGTTCCTTTTTGTTTCCCACTTCGACTCTGACTCCTTCTCTTTCTTAGTTTCGGCTTTGAGTTGTTTCAGTGACATTAGATGAATGGAGACTTTCAGAAAGACATGGTGTGCTCTGTAGGAGGTCTTCCTGATATCTAATTGTTATAGCGATGCACAAAAGGAAAAAAGGTTTCAGTCAGTCTAAGATCATTGATGTCTTGGCAATCTATTGTGAGCTTGGGATGTTTCGGCAAAACACTGGACAGTCTATGTGGTGTTTCCCTGAAAGTGTTATGTCTTGGTGACACAGAATGAAAGGATGTCTTTCGGTATAACAAAGCATCATCTACAAGATGTCTCACTGATATTGTGACCTCTTGCTGACTATGATGAGCGCTAGATGTAGCATGTTCTCTTCAGCCAGATGTCCCCCCGATCGGATGGTGTGTTGTTGATATGATTGGCTTTTCAGTGCATCTCTTCACCGACCGTTTGTTGTTGCCCTGAGGTCTTCTCAACACCATTTTCTCTTACTGATGGTGCTTCTTGTTGGGGTGTCAACATGATCTCCTACTGATTTTTCCTTCTCTTGCCAATGTGGCATTATTGTTGCTATGATGTTTGGCCGAATGCACCCGGTCTTGCCAAATGGTATGTTTGCTCAATGAAACATTAGGTTCTCAGTGTGTTGTCTTCTCGACTCTGCGGTGTCACACCAACTAGTTTGCTAGAAGCCATAGTGGACATGGATCGAGCTAGTAATGCATTCAATGTGGTTGGTCACTTGGCCTGTGGCTTGAGAATGGCAATGAAGATTTTTGTGGATTGGCATGATGACCCCAATTTGGTCTTGAACCTCGATTGCTGGTGTGAGTTGGTGCAGTAGAGGATGAAATTAATTGCAGAACTAGGGTGACGGGTTCTCTGAGGTGGATAGGTGGTTGGGATGGATGGCTTCTACATTTGTGGCCTATGGATTTGTGATGATCATACCCATAGATTTCCTGGACAGCATGGTCTGTGTACCTTCCTAGTTTGGCCGCCATGGCTTGCCATTCCTGTACTTGCTTGATTCGACCTGATTGCATGACTTTCTCCCTGAACCACCTGATAGAGCATTTAATGATATTCAGATAGGCTGATTGATCGGATGACTTGGCCTATGAACTATTTTAGGGTTTGTCCTAGTCACCTGATGACATGTAAAGTCACTCTGGCCGGTTGCTTGTTGTTCTCCCTGTTCCTATAAAGGGAAAATTCATGGCTAGTGTGAAGGGTTCGGTCCCTTGGGTTTGGTTCCCTTGGTTCAATTCCATTTTTTTGAGTTCTAGGATTAGCCTAGGATAGATTAGGGTTTGGTCTTAGGTCATTTTTGAGTTTGTAAACTGTAATGTTGAATTCCTCTATAAATGCAATCAGTTAAGTAGGAATATATGAAGATGCTTATCTTTCATGCATATCATCAGATTGTCTCCACATTTGTAGGCTTTTAATCATTTGAATAAATGTATAAGGTGTTTTTGTTCATCTTCTCATACTTCATGGGACTGTGTTATTTGTTGATAGGTCTGCTTCAAGGAAGTATTTAAATCCTTTGAATAGATAGCAGTGATTACTTGTTTGTAGGTTGGATTTGGTAAGAAGAGTCTGGTTGATACAAGAGCTGGATTGTCAGTGTAAGGCACTGATAGCTGATGTAAGGTATTAGCAAAAAAAAATCCACTGATTGAGTCCTATTTGCAGATGAATTCCATATTTTTTGTATGACTCCATGACCCTAGATTAGGCACTGATCTATCTTGTGGCTTGGTTCCTCTTAGAAACCTTTTAATCTACAAATCATTGAACATCTTTTGCTTGATGTCTAGTCATACCTCATGGTTGCTTCAAGGTTGAGCTACTGAGAATCTATCCCCATTTGAAGTCCTCAATGCTTGACATCAGGAGTCATCTACTATAAAAATCAATGTCTAGTCTTCTTTGAGGCATTGTGTGGGTATACACGCCCTGGTTCTATAGAGCCTAAAGTATAGAAGATCTTAGTCTTTGACTGAATCTTGTTAGTTGGTCTAGGTCCTCTGAGCTATACTTGATTGGAGTTGGCTACTCCATAGGTAGAATAGGATACCAACCTGGTTTACTAGAAAAACAACCAACACAAATGACAAAGGCAAGAATTAGTGCGGTCTACTACTAGAGTGGAAAGAAAGATAAGGTATGGGTGTGGCTCCTTCAAACACTAGAATTCACCCATTGACCTCACAAGCTTCTCATCAGATAGTGAGATAGACATCGACTCTGACTATGCTCGGTACCTCACACTCTTGAGTCAAAACCTACCCCCTAGTGAGGAGGTAATAGCTATCTTGCCACTAGCAATCAAAACTCCAAGCGGGTGACCTGGTACTGTGCTATGTAAGGAAAAGAATGAGGAAGAAGACAAGTTTTCCTCTCCTCCTCTTGTGATGACTCAGAGTGGGTGTGTATATTGTGATTTGGGCACTGGTAAGAGTGGGGTGGTTGGTAAATAAAGAATTGTTGTGTGGGATGTTAAATTTTGGTGTTGATAATAATTGTTGTGGTGATGGTTTTGTTTTTACATGTGTGACACATTTTGGGTGTTGGACGTTGACTATGTGCCCTCATTGCAATATGGATGCTTGGTTCATTGTAGTGTGAATGGAAACAAAGGGGATTTTGGTGACACTTTGCGTTTCCCATTTCTGGTGGTGGTTACAATTTTGGTTTTCCCCATCTACACCATATTCTTGCAGATTCAACACATGAAGAATTTTTGAAATGCATGTGAAATTCTGGACGAAAGGAAAATTTTGTATTTGAATTATATTTGAACCTAAATCTTGTTGCTCCCTTATTCTATAAAAGGGAATTCAAGGTTCATTTGTGGGGGAGGAAGACTTTGATTAGGTTTTGAGTCAAGTGTATATGTGTAGAATGATAGGACTAAAATAGATAGTCTATTTTGAGCTTTGGGAAGAACATGTGCAAATTATCTTAAATTGTTATGCAGATATGACTAATAAGCATCAATGAATGTATAACTATGATATATTTTCTCTCCTTATG
>VDFB02328174.1:0-49882 GCA_007258455.2 Sequoia sempervirens | reverse complement strand
GAGCTATTTGATTTGTTAGATAAATCTTTTGGATTGCTTGGAATCGACAATGAGAAGTTATAGACAATAATTGTTACTAACAAAATAACATTGTTTATTTTTTGTTTATTGTGGAAAAACCCTGTTCTATTTAAAATAGTGAACTTTTACTTGTAAAGCTATAATTTAGCATCTAAACAGCTTGAAACAATGAAGAGAAATTGCAAACAGTGAGTGTTCTATTGGAAAATGACATTTTTTGTCATTAAATGTAACTATATAGTTTGAAACAATGATGTAGTGATGCAAAAAGTAAATAATTTGCTGCAAATGACATAGATTTGTTGTTAAGTTATCTTTGTAGCTAAAAAATAGCCTTGCTCATTAAATTGTTTAGCTAGAACAAAATTGTATATTTGTAAACAGTGAACGTTCTTTAAGAAACAACTTGTCTTATAAATATTTAGTAGGAAGTAGTGTTGGTTTTGTTTAAACGATGAATGCTCATATGTAAGCAACAATGTTAGAGTAGCACAGTTTTGTGTGAATGCAAAAGGAACAACAGTATGTGTGAAACTATTAACATAAAATTGTTTTAATTCTTTATTTTTGACAAAATAAATGACAAATGGAATATTATTATTAAATGATTGAAATCTGAATTAATGATTATTTCAAAATGTATGCACAAATTCCAAAACTTAAGTAGGTACATATATGTGTTGGAAAAACAAGGACAAACAACTAAGAGGGGGGGTGAATCAGTTGTCATAGAATATTTAAACTTTTCAATCTTAACTTAATCTCAGATATGATGAATGAATAATAAAGCATGAACAATCAACACATCAGAAACACAGAGAACGCCAAGATTTTTACATGGAAACCCTGTTAGGGGAAAAACCATGGTGGAGGTTAGTCCACAATATTATACCCTATTAAAATTATAAGAATAATAATGGGAATGCACATGCATTTAGGCACACTACCTAGAGCTCACTACTCAAATACAAAAGAGGACTCACTGTCCAAAGAAAGGTTTGGATTAAAACCATCCAAATTGTGAACTGAGAAAATAGCTTCTACACAAGCGTGATTACAATTCCAATTAAGCACATAAAACCTTCTTCACATTTTGCTCAAACTTCTTCACACTTTGCTCTGCAATCGAATAAATAGATCAATATTCGCACACCTCTCTCCCTTTATTTCACTTCATACACTTCTCATTCAAACTCATTCCCCCTTTACATCGATAAGACAATCGCTCTTATTTATCTGCAACATGAAATTACATCAACAACTTTGTCGGCCAGAAATATAAAACATATTTTCAATGTCGGCCCAAATTTACAAATAAATTTGCAATGTGAATCCACCAAGGTCAGCCACAACATAGTGGAGACCCAAATTAATCTCACCAACACAAAAATACTTCATTTTATTTCTCCTCGAAGATCACCATCATGTCGACCAAGAACATGAAAAATTGAACACACAAAGAAAAATCTTTGACCACGAGAACACTGATCAATGTGGACATACCACAAAGATAGAGCACGGTCTAGAAGCATCCACAAAAAACAATAACTAATAGAGAAACATCCATAGCAATAGAAATTACCATAATCACATAAACTTCACTCAAGAACACTGACAGAACCCACAAAAATACTATCAGAACATAACTGTTCATAGCACGATCAAATCTTCACGCAGATCTCTAAAAATTATGGTAGATAAACTAGATACTCTCAGCAACAAACCCTTTAGTCCACAACAACTGATCTTCAATGTACAAAACAATACACCTTCATGACCTTCACTATTCCACTAGGATCCCGCAACTCTTCTTTTAACAATTTTCTCAATATCCTCGACATATACAACCTTCAATGCAATAATGCTAATAGTGTTGACATCAATGACAACCACATATCAGCAACACAACCACAACATCCAACAATCTCCCCCTTTGGCATTGATGGAAACACATGATATGAAAAATACCATCAACACAACTACACTTGCTCTCCCTTAGGTTTTGACTCTTTTCCATAATTTATCTTCTCCTCCTAAAAATATTTTTCACATTACTCTTCTCCCCCTTTGACATTAATGGAAAAGATAAGCATTATCTTCCCACATACAAGCTTTGAACCACATATCTACACATCTAACTACTCCCCCTGAGTAGCAGCCATAGAAATATCAATCCAGATCAAAATATGATCATGAAATGCATGGATTGATGCAAATTAATGCATCCTAGTTTTGATTAGGAGGGGTAATCACCCCTAGCATCCCTCTGAGATACTCAAAAGTATCCTTTGGAAATGGCTTAGTGAAAATGTCTGCAATATGTTCTTTGGTAGGAACATACTCCAATCTGACTTCTTTCTCACTCACTTTTTCCCTCAAAAAGTGAAACTTGATTGATCTATGTTGGTCTTAGAGTGTAGCACCGGATTCTTTGATATGTTAATTGCACTTGAGTTGTCACAATATATGGAAATAGGTTCATCATATACTACTTTTATATCTTTTAGCATATGTTTCATCCATATCACTTGAGAACAGTTATTTGCAGCAGCAATATACTCTACCTCAGCAGAGAAATGGAATTCTGCTTTTTACTCAATCATGACACCAACTTCTTCCCTAGGAAGAAAGCACCACCATTAGTACTCTTCCTATCATCTACATCTCCTACCCAATCCACATCAGAATATGCATTCAAAGTAAGATCATCATCCTTAGGATACCAAAGCCCAAAATCAACTGTTCCTTTCAAATATCTAAAAATTCTCTTTATAGAAGTCACATGGGATTCTTTCGGATCAACATGAAATATAGTAACCATACATACAACATTCATAATGTTTGGTCTATTCTGAGTTAAGTAGAGCAATCCACCAATCATTGGTATATATCTTGTTTCATTTTATTTAGGAGAATCATCATTCTGTGTTAACTTACATTCAGTTACCATGGGAGTACCAACAAGTTTTGAGTCATCCATGCTAAACTTCTTTAGCAGCTCTTTCACATATTTAGACTGAGATATGAAGATACCCTTGTCTAACTAAGCAAATTACAATCCTAGAAAGAACTTCATCTCTCCAATCATTCTCATTTCAAATTCACTCTTCCTTTTATCAGTAAACTTCATACATAGATTATCATCTCCTCCAAAAATAATGTCATCAACAAAGACTTCAATAATCAACTCTTTATCATGATCCAACTTGAAATATAAGTTGTTGTCAGTAGTACCTTTATTGAATCCAATCTTTAGTAAATACTTATCCAATCTAGCGTACTAGACTTTGGGGGCTTGCTTGAGTCCATATAGAGCTTTCTTCAACCAAAAAACCATGTTTTCCTTATTAGTCAATTGAAATCCATCCAATTGTTCAATATATACTTCTTCTTCTAGCTCACTATTCAGAAAAGCTGACTTCATATCCATTTGATAGATTTTTTAGTTCTTATATGCAGCATAATCAAGAAACAATCTAACAGCTTCAATTATGGCAACAGGGGCAAAGGTTTCTTCAAAATCAACACCTTTCATCTGAGAATACCCTTTACATACTAGTCTTGCTTTATTCCTGACCACTTCACCTTGTTCATTAAGCTTATTCTGAAAGGCCCACTTGGTACCAATCACATTTTTGTCTTTAGGTCTGGGAACAAGTATCCATGTATCATTATTTTCAATCTGCATCAGTTCTTCCTTCATAGCTTCCATCCAATATTCATCATTGCAAGCTTCATTGACATCTTTAGGCTCAATCTTGGAAATCAGGCAATACTCTTCTGCAATCTTCCTTCTAGTTTGCACACATTTATTCTTGTCTCCTATAATTTTATTTTCAGAATGATTTAACTTTACATACCTCATAGTTTTAGGATTCTCTCGAACTTCTTATTCTTTTGCTCTTTCTTTTGCACTTGCACTTGTTTTTGCTTGATTTTCTGGAACAAATGAAATTTTTTTTACCAGAACATATGGCACAATTTGAAGTTCATTTTCTGTTTGAGCATTCTTCCCTTTATTTGTGTTGTCTTCCTAGTCATCTGAATCATATCTACAATATCTGGATGATTTAGAAGAGTCCTCATCAACTCTAACATTTGCACTCTCAACCATTTTTCTTAGTCTTTTGTTGTAGCACCAATAGGCCTTGCTTCTAGTAGAGTAGCCTAGAAAGATTCCTTCATCACTTCTTGCATCAAAATTTCCTATATCATCTCTCTTGATGTAGCATTTGCTTCCAAAGATCTTAAAATATTTAACAGTAGGCTTATGACCAAACCATAGTTCAAAAGGAGTCTTACCAGAATTACCATTTACATTTACTCGGTTCAAAGTGTACATAACAGTGCTTACAACTTCACTCCAATAGATGTGAGGCACATTTCCTTCAATCATCATTGTTCTAGCAGCATCCAGAACTATTATGTTCTTTCTCTCCGTAACTCCATTCTGTTGAGGGGTTCGGGGAGCAGATAACTGTCTTTTGTTTCCATTCTCATCACAGAAAGAATTAAACTCCCTGGAGGTGAACTCACCACCTCTGTTTGACCTTAAGCATTTGATTTTTAGACCTTTCTCATTTTCCACCATAGCTTTGAAACTTTTGAACTTCTCTAATGCTTCACATTTTTCTCTTAAGAAAGCAACCCATATCATTCTAAAGTAATCATCAATAATCAGCATAAAGTACCTTTCTCCATGAAGACTTTTGACTCTGGAGGGACCACATAGATCAGTATGTATCATCTCTAATAATTCATTTGAATGATGTTGTTTTCTCTGAAAAGAAACTCTAGTCTATTTTCCCATCTAACACTCCTTACAAATTGTGTTAGTAGGCTTCACTAGCTTAGGTAGATCTCTTATTGCTTGAGTGGAACTTACCTTGACAATGTTATCAAAATTCGCATGGCACAGCCTCGTATGCCATAACCAACTTTCATCTACTTGAGTAATTAAACAACTTTCACTAGCAGCATTCAGGTGAAAATTTACCTTTTGTCTGTTTACCTGAAGCAATTACATTTCTAGAACTTCCAAGTATCCTACATCTTCCATTTTTAAACTGAAGATCATAACCCTTTTCCACCATTTTTCCAACACTCACTAGGTTGTGCTTCAAGCCTTCAACATAAAGAACATCATCAGTGTTATGCTTACCACCAAGACAAATAGATCCTCTACCACGAATCACACAAGCATTGTTGTCTCCAAATCTCAAAACCCCAACGTCATACTTCTCTAGACTTACAAATTTTCTTTTGTCACCAGTCATATGATGTGAGCATCCACTGTCAATAACCCACTCATCCTTTTGTTCAATTTGGGCTGCAAGAGCTTTCTCAACTTTAGCAGATTCAGTAGCCATTGGACTATTTTCCTTGATAGCAATGAAAACCCAATCATCTTCATTTTCATTCTCTTTATCAGACTCTTCATCAGTCACACCTTCTTCAGAAAAATAACATTTCTTTTGAAATCTAGGTTTGTAAGGCTTAGACCTAGGAACTCTTTCAGGACACCTTGATTCAAAATTACCTATTTTACTGCAAGAAAAAACATTTGATAGGCAGTTTTTCTTTATACTTACCTTGTCCTCTACCTTCTTTCTTTATAATTAGTGCTTCCAACTCTTCTACCTCTCTTTCTTCATCTTCAAGATGTTTCATTTCTTCCTCATACTTGAATGTCTTTCTAGAACTCTCTCCCAGATCATATCTTTGCTTGTTTCTTTTAGATACAGTAGCCTTAAATGCAGTTTCAATCTTGGGAACAGATTCACCAAATTTTCTCAACTCAAAGGCAGCAAGTTTAATTACCAATCAGTGTATCCCTTGTCACATTCGTCAATGATCTGGTTTCTTCAATAGCATGAGCCTTTGCTATCTAGGAGGGAGGAAATGATCTGAGCACTTTAGCCACAATTTCTTCCTCATCCAAGGTACCACTAGCACATCTAATACCCATCACTATTTCATTTACTCTTTGCATAAAAGAAGAAATATTTACTATGTAGCTTAGCCATCTTCACATGTACATCTCCTTCATACAATGTTTCCAACTTTGACCACATCTCATGAGTTGTCTTCAAACCTATCACATTTGTCATTTCTGAATCTGTTAGAGCACTTAAAAAAGCTTCCATAGCCCTGACATTGTTCTTGGATTTTTTAATCTCATCAGTAGTGGAAGGACCATTCACAGGAATAACATATGGATTCTTTGTAATCTTCCAAAAGGGTTCACCAATACACCTCAAATGACACTCCATCCTGGTTTTACACAATGAGTAGTTTGTTCCATCGAATCTAGGACTGTCCTTCTTGTATGATGTCATCTCAGATCACCTCAAGCTTTTAAAATTCTTTAGAGGAACCTACTCTACTACCAATTGTTGGAAAAACAAGGATAGACAACTGATAGGGGGGTGAATCAGTTGTCACAAAATATTAAAAAAATTCAATCTTTACTTAACTTAATCTCAGATCTGATGAATGAATAATAAACCATGAACAATCAACACATCAGAAACATAGAGAACACCAATATTTTTATGTGGAAACCCTGTTAGGGGAAAAACCACGGTGGAGGTTAGTCCACAATATTATACCCTATTAAAAGTATAAGAATAATAATGGGAATGCACATGTATTCAGGCACACTTCCTAGAGCTCACTACTTAAATACAAAAGAGGACTCACTGTCCAAAGAAAGTTTTGGATTAAAACCATCCAAATTGTGAACTGAGAAAATAGCTTCTACACAAGCCTAATTACAGTTCTAGTTAAGCACAGAAAACCTTCTTCACACTTTGCTCAAACTTCTTCACACTTTGCTTTGCAATCAAATGAATAGATCAATATTCGCACACTTTCACCTCTCTCCCTTTTCTTCACTTCATACACTTCTCATTCACACTCATTCCCCCTTTACAATGATAAGACAATCACTCATATATATCCACAACATGAAATTACATCAATAACTTTCTCGACCAGAAATATAAAACATATTTTCAATGTCGTCCCAAATTTATAAATAAATTTGTAATGTGAATCCACCAAGGTCAGTCACAACATAGTGGAGATCCAAATTAACAACTCCAACACAAAAAGATTTCAATTAATTTATCCTGGAAGATCCACAACATGCTACAACCATCATGTCGACCAAGAATATGAAAAAATGAACACATAGAGAAAAATATTTGACTACGAGCACACCAATCAATGTGGACATACCAAAAAGATAGAGCACAATCTAGAATCATCCAAAAACAACAATAACTAACAAAGAAAAATCTGCAGCAATAGAAATTACCAGAATCACATAGACTTCACTCAGGAACACTAACTGAACCCACATAAATACTGCCAAAACACAATTGTTCATAACACGATCAAATCTTCACACAAATCTCTACAACTTCTGGTAGATGAACTAGATACTCTTAGCAACAAACCATTTAGTCCACAAAAAACCATGTAGTCCACAACAACTCATCTTCAATGTACAGAACAATACACCTTCATGACCTTCACTGTTCCACTGGGAACCTACAACTCTTCTTTTAACAATTCTCTTAATATCCTCAACATATACAGCCTTCAATGCAATAATGCTAATAGTGTTGACATCAATGACAACCACATATCAAAAACACAACCACAACATCCAACAATATCTGTATGCACATATACTTCATCTATGTACATACACATACTTGTGACATACCTTTTTTTTCTTACTTCATTTTTAAATGGAAAATGCTTATGATGAAAAGTTTACAATACTCATAAGAATGATATGACTGATTGTTGAATTACTCTATTGAATCATAAATCTTATTTTTGTTTAGAGATTAAATTAGTAATCTGATTCTTATTTTGAAGACATATGTGAAAGAATATTCTAATACTTGAACAAAACAGTGATACCTTAGTTGACTAGAGCACCTCAGAGTAGATGTTGCTAGAGGGTAGATAGTTGTTATGAGATGTTGTATAGTAGAAAATTACCTTCCAGGATGGGTACAAAATAAATTTTAGAGAGTATACTTTTGCTTTACCAAAACCTATTGTATGTTGTTGTTGCAACACATTTATTATGCTTGGCCAAGCAATATAGTTCATTTTGTATGTATGAACTCTATGATTTCACTCTATGCCATTCCTAGCATAGATCTTGCATTTCTTTTCTAACTTATAGATAGAAATTGCATGTTGATGTATGGGAATGCATCAGATTCCACCTTGCAAATTTCTCTCTTGCTAAACTTTTTATGCAAGGTCAAGCATTCTTCAAGTCAGAATAATTTTGAGGAAGCATAAACTTCATGGTTGGGTGGCAAAGCACTTCCACCATGTTCTCATCCACTAGTGGAGGCGAGCGTCAAGGAAGAACCTTTGTTGTTCACAAGACTATCCAGTCTAAGATATAACTTGATGTAATGCATTCATGTATTTGATGTAAAGTGTACAATGTAAAAGACTTTGTGGCCTTAGGAGCCAAGTCAAACTAAATATTGTAATTTGACTTTTGAAGTGAATATATGAATCATTGACTGATTTTAAATGGATATGTGTAGCTATGATTGAATTTAGTCACTAGTTATATCTTTTTAATTTGGAATATATTCATGTGTCAAATACAATAATGTTAATTAAGTAATAATTTAGGATGGGTTATTACATTTGGTATCAGGGCTTAGGATTCAACTCTAGGCCTTTTGAGTCTACCATAGTTGACTAGGGGTAGTTGACCCTTGACCCAAAATTTGATTGTCCTGAGAATTGACCGAACCTGGATTGAATGCAGGCATGGGAAGGTCAAAGGAAAGATGAAGGAAAGGGGAAATTGTTAGAACCTCACATAAGAATGGCGTAAAGGAAGGAAACACCAAGATGAAGGTTCAATCAAAAATTACTGATTACGAAACTCTAGCTCAGGTTCTTACATGACTCAAGCTAGAGAGAGGCTTGAAGATTGAGGAGAATCAAACACATAAGATAAAAAATATTTCCACAATCTAGGACTGGCCTCTAGGGTGTGGACCCAATGCACTCTTGTTGACTAAAGAGGAAAAGGAGAGCCTATGTGTTGAACCATCCTCTTCTGTAAAGTTTGATGTAAATTCAGATAAGGACCCAAAGGAATGTCCTCTTTCTGACACCGAGAAATCAAAATGATGTAACAAGAAGTCTCTTGTAAATAAGGGTCTCTATTGACTCACCTTTAATATAAATAAAATTAGATAATAATCTTTTTAGTGTGTTCAAAGAAGGACTCTAAAATGTGTGTGTTATGCATGAATGTGTATGTCTTCTAGAATGAGGGATGTATGCATATGAAAAATTGTGTGATGTAGCATAAGAAAGTTTATTTGTAGAACCTTGTGTTGAGATGTGATAAATGTGAATGTGTTGTAGGATAAGTGTGGGATGTCATGGTGACCACCAGGCAAGATAGGGGTGGTAGTGGTTCCGATAACAGGCCTAACAAGAGGTTGGAGAAAATTCTAGAGCTTCTAAATTGGAAAGAGTTTCGCATGGATCATATAGAGCAAGAAGTTTGAGTGGAATGCAAGGATTGGGATCATAGGAATACATAAGGAAATCAAGGAGATGGTGGTCCAGGGGCAGGTCCACGAGGATGAATTGAGGAAGAGATTGGGAAATACCTCAAAAGAGTAGCACCACCCAAGTTCGATGGTAAGGCTATCGAAGCAAGAGCTGAGGTGTGGATTATAGAGATGGAAAAATACTTTGGGATTTGTAACCTTTCTGAACAAACTAAGGCAAAATGGGCTACGCATCAGCTCTCAGGTGAAGCAACAACTTGGTGAGATAATGAGAAGTTAGAATGGAATATTAAGCCTGCTGAGATCACTTGGGAACTCTTCCTCCAAGATTTTAGGAAGAGATGGTTATGACATCTTTTATTTGACAAGAAAGTGATGAAATTTCATAACTTAACCTAGGGAAATATGACTATGATTCGGTATTGGGAAAAGTTCACCAACCTGTTGAAATATGTGCCTCAGTATCAGGGAGATGAGCAATTTCGTATCTAGAAATTTATAATGGGATTGAGACCCCACATAGGAGCTAAGGTGTATATGCATGAACCTCAAACCATGAATGAAGTCTTCCAAAAATCTGCCAATTAGGAACATAAATTGCAATATTTATCCAATCTTTGTAGCAACTCAAATTCTAAGTCACGGTATGAGAAAGAGAAATTCCATAAAGGAGACAAGAGCCATCAGATTTGTAATCTCAAGAGGGGAAGTGAGTCGCAGGATAAGGGTGAAGATGGTAATGGTGGAAAGAACAAGAAATCAAACAAAGGCAAGGGTAAGGATGACCATAAGCAGAAGGCCTTCAGAGAGGACAATCCATGAGGTCGTAAAGGGCCTCGTGATGGGTGTTATACTTGTGGAGGTGACCATTATTTGAATTGTCCTTAATGGTCGAATTCGCGAAAGGAAGGAAGCTACCAGTAAACTCAACATCACCAGATCCACACTATAGTGGACAACAAGAAGGCAGAGTATCAGGCTTTACCAATTCAGCTGATGGGTAAGCTCTATGGCCAATTTGTCTCTATCTTAATTGATACAGGAGCTACTGAATGTTTTATAGATCATAGAATAATATCCAAGATACCCATTAGACCTAGATACATGGAAAATTTATGGATAGTCTAGTATGGTAATCGAGTAGAGTTGAGGGTAGATACCTATCTCTTTTGCAGTGAGTTAGAGCTTCCAACTTTTCAAACTCAGGTCAACTTGTATGTGGTACCTTTAGGCTCATATGATGTAATTTTTGGAATAAATTGGTTAATTGAGCATAAGGCTATAGTGAACTATGAGAATAAGGTGGTCAACTATTTGGATGATTATGGAAACCCAGTTGAGGTTTGTGGAATGTAGAGATCCTTAGAGCTTAGAAAGATTTATGTGATGCAGCTCAAGAAGGCTCATTGAAAGGGATGTGCAATTTATGCAGTGCATGTCAGTAATCCTGACAACAAGGAACCATATTTAGATGACTACACTATTCTCAAGGAGTTCCAAGACGTATTCCCTGATGAACTTACAGAGTTGCTTCCGAAGCGGGAATTCAATTTTTTTATCGACCCAGTTCTAGGAGTTGAGCCTCAATCCAAGGCACCTTATCATATGACCACCATAGAACTTTATGAGTTGAAGGCCCAATTAATGGAATTGTTGGATAAGGGACTTATAAGACCCAGTGTGTCTCCTTGGGGAGTGCTAGTTATTTTTATGAAAAATAAGGATGGAACTTTGCATCTATGTATAGATTATCAGATGTTGAACAAGGTGACCATCAAGAATCGATATCCATTCCTGAGGATTGATGAACTATTTGATCAAATGAAGGGAGTGAAGGTGTTCTCCAAAATTGATCTCAGGTCAGGGTACCATCAATTGATAATTAAGGAAGAAGATATTCCAAATACTGTATTAGAACTCAATATGGACATTACGAGTTCATAGTGGTACCTTTTGGTTTAACTAATGCACCAACAACCTTTATGAACCTCATGAATAATGTATTCAGAGACTGCTTGGATGATTTTTTTCTAATATTCATTGACAACATTCTAGTCTACTTAAAGACTGTCGAAGAGCATGATAGACATTTCAGGATAGTCTTTTAGTGATTGAGAGAAAGGAAACTCTTTGGGAAGCTATCCAAGTGTTCATTTCTATCAGGACATAGTCACTATTTAGGCCATATCATTTCAGTTGAAGGAGTGTCCATAGACCCTGAGAAGATCAAGGCAATCGTGGAATAGCCAATTCCTCAGAATGTGTCAGAAGTTCATAGCTTCATGGGCCTCACGGGATACTATAGGAAGTTTGTTGAAGGGTTCTCCTAGATTGCATCTCCTATTACCTCACTCCAAAGGAAGGGAACACAGTTTGAATTGACTGAGAAATGCGAGCAAGCATTCCATGCCTTGAAGGAGAGGCTCACAAAAACACTAGTGTTAACCATTCTTTATCCTAATGGGAGATTCATAGTAATCATAAATGCTTTAGAAGATGGATTGGGAGCATTATTAATGCAAGATGGACAAGTGGTAGTATATGAATCAAGGAATCTCAAGAAACACGAAGTGAACTATGCACCTCATGATTTGGAATTGGTGGCCATAGTTCATGCCTTATAGATGTGGAGGCACTATCTTTTGGGAAATTCATTTGAACTCAAGATAGACCACTTAGGATTGAGATACGTATTTACCCAGCCAAACCTTAATGCACGGCAAAAAAGGTGGTTGGAATTCCTTAGCGAGTATGACTTTGGAATTGAATATATAAAGGGGAAAGAGAACAAAGTGTTTGATGCTCTTAGTAGACGAAGACATATGGCAGCCATGATCTCAACAAGGTGTAACTTGAGATAGAAGGTGATTTAGAATCTGCTAGGAGATGAGCACTATGAGAAAGTGAAGAGTGCCCTAGCAGTAAATCCTTCAGATCATTGGTTTGATGGGTATGAGATCAAACAAGATGGTATTTTGAGATATTAGAGAAGGATGTATATTCTTGACTTTGGAAAGTTGAAGAAGTTGGTTTTAGAAGAGGTTCACACCCTAGAGTATCCAAGATGATCGCAGAGTTGAAGACTCTATATTTTTGGCCTAAACTCAAGAAGTATGTAGTGGAGTACGTAGCCAGATGCTTGGAGTGCCAGCGATTCAAGGCTAAGCATGCACATACAACTATGTTATTGTATCCTCATGGCATACTTAAGTATAAATTGTAGGATCAGTATAGATTTTGTACAAGTGTTTCTGTTGAACAAGAACAGGCATGATGTTATCTTGGTCATGATTGAAAAGTTGACTAAGGTTGTGCACTTCATTCTAGGAAACCTCAAGGATGGATCGTTGACCCTGGCTAAGAAATTTGTCCAGGAGATCTTCCACTTCCATGGAGTGCCAGAGACTATCATTTCTAATAGTGACACATGGATGACCTCAAGGTTTTGGATGACCCTGAATGTGTCATTAGGGACCAAACTAAATTTTAGCTCGGCTTATCATCCTCGGACTGATAGGAAAAAAGAGAGGGTGAATCAGGTAGTCGAAGACCTCCTCCAAATATATTGTATGGACCAACAATATAGGTGGGAAGAATATTTTCCTTTGGTAGAGTTTTCTTACAACAAATCTCATCATACATCCTTAGGCATGGCACCATTTTAAGCCTTGTATGTGTGGAAGTGTTGTACCCCCATCTGTAGTGCCCCTCATTTTATTTTTTGTTATACTAGTAGTTGTTCTACTTAGGACTAGACATTATGGTACCTTGTTTGATGCTTGAATTACTGCTATGATGACATTTTGGATGATACTTCTATTACTTGAGTTTATGCACATGTTATGATAGCTATATGGACATATTAGATTATGTGGATTAATTTAATTATGAGCATTATGTGTTACTTGATTATGGTTATGATGCTATTATCTAGTGATTGCTCTTGTCTTGTTTTCCATGTAATTGATTGTCCTATCTTGTTGTTAAGTGACTGTTTATTATGCGTTGTTGAGTCTTGGTGAGAGGGAAAGTGTAGCATTACTCATTCATGAGTACCCTGCTACACTGTGACTTCCTTTCACGGTGTGCCTGATTGTATGATTATATATATATGTTCAACTGTTTTGTTTGCTGCAGGTTGCAAGTACTAGGCATCGACTCCACCTGAATTGCCAGGTCTGAGCGTGCCTTAAACCCAACGGAAATTTTTGAACGGAGATAGCATTTGGTCCCCTACCCTTACCATCATCCTCAAAGAGGATGAGTATCTAGTCGGTCACCCTATCAACATTGTTTGTTGTTGTGGGACCAGTTGGTCCTGTTTCAACCTTGTTTATGTTTTGGTATTATTATTGATATGTGGTTGATTAACTTATATTTGCTTGATAAATGTCATTTGATTAATTAATGAATTAAATAAATTATGTTGTTAAAACATGATGATAAATAGTTATAAATCTCGTTATTGGGTGATTAAATTATTAAGTTAAAAAGTATTGTGGTAACTAAATACAAACATAAATATAATTATTAATAAAGATGGCTTTGAATAAATTAAAAAGTGGTAAAATATGGAAATATAAAATAAAATACTTTATTAGAAGTAGCAGTTAATAAATGGTTAAATAAAATAGTAATATAAATAAACAATAATAAAAGTTGGTTTTTTGGGAGCATTAAATGGAATTTCCTTTTGGGACTACTCATAACAGCCCCATTGACCATGTAGTTGCATGCAGCTCAAGTGGTCACAAGAAAATTAATTATTTGCTAAAAATGAAAGAGCGGGGAATCTTCTACAGTTTTTCATTTTGAAAATAATTGTCTTTTGGAGGATTTTTCATGAATATTAATTAGAGTTTCAAAAAGAAAGAGGGGGGAGTTTTGTTTGGATTCTCGTGAATTTCTTCTAGTGCTAGAGATTTTTATTTTGGGGGGAATTTTGAATTATATTTTCTGAAAAAAATTGTTTAGGGAATTTGAATTGGATTTTCTGAAAAATTATTAGAGGTTTTGAAGAAGTTGTTGCTGTAAATTGAGGATTTGGATCTCAGCATCAATCTTCAACTATGCCAATCGTTTTAAACCAGGTTCCATTCCTTTTTTTAATTTCTATCTGTATTTGGTTCTGAAGCAAAACTTAAATGATATCCTACCTTGAAACAAACATTCCTTTGCTTATTTAATTTCAAATTGAAGCAATCAATAAATGTAGTATCTAAGATTCCCATAGTTTTCTCTGCAAATCATTTGTGCTTGTCCTACAATCATTGCATTGCTTGAGAGAGAGAGCACCTATATTTTACCTGCCTTTAGCTTGTTTGTAAACCTCTTATCCTTAGCCTAAAATTTTATTTAATGGTGTATGTATAAAAGGCAGTAGAATTTAGAGACTTATCTAAGTTTGATTCTAAGCATTCCTTAATGTTGGTTGTACAATTTGTAGACATTAGGTTGTGCCCCTCCTTATATTTTGTTGGGATTGGTGATGTAGAGTAGGGTAGAAGGCATCTAAGCAATGTCAACTCAACAAATTTTCCAATTCAACGATCTAAACACATCAACCAAGAAGATTTCCTTCACCATTTGCAACTATTCTTTGTAGCACAACAAATAGGGTTTTTCTCACTTAATTTGCAGACCAAGTCTCAAAACTAGAATCAAACCATTTTTCTAGATACCCTTTTTGACACTTCAAAACATATCAAAATTATAAGGGTGGCTACTTTGGAACACAACCCTCAATTTTTTGCTGCTATGCTTGATAGGAAGCCTAATTAGGCTTGTGCAAATAGGCACCTATTGGTTCTACCCTCTCCAATCTTCAATTATTCATTCTAGAGCACCTAACATGTCATATGGGTCTGCACATGAAAATTCTATCACCTATAATGGGTTCCAAACCCTACTCCTATGCAACCTTTTATGCCCAAAATAAGAGGATTTTCCACCTAGGGCATCACCTAATCTTCATCAAACCTCCTCCCCTACTCCTGAAAACACCATGCAATCAAAATAAACCCTATCTAACCCCATTCCAAAAATTATCAAATATTTTCATCAGTGGAATGGTGACTTTTCCATTATTCTTCCCTCAAAACCCCAAAACCTAGGTTTTTAGAACTAGTTTTAGAAAAAACTACTATAAAATCCTCAAATCTTGATGAAATCTTATGAGACAAAATCAAAAAGGAATCTAATACAACACTTCATCAATTTCAATGCATGAAAGATTACCCTCAGGCCGTACCAGGCCGTACAACCACCTGTAGCAGCAAATTTCTATGTAAAACGCAGAAACAAGGCACTTTTATTATTCAAAATCCAAGTTTACAATAGTTAAACCTTCCAACAACATACATCAATACTTTTAAAGACATTACAAGGCTTTCCAAACTAAAAAAAATAGCCTTTTGAAGGTACAACCGTTCAACTTCCCTATTACATCAAAAATGCAAAAAGTGTAAAGTTGCTTTGACAACTTTTGCAACTTTCACCACCTTTACCAAATTGACTCCAAATGACTTAACTGACATTCAATGACCTTTTTCATGGTCTTAAATACCTTATTACATAAAATAAACACAAAACTAAACAAAAACCTAACATTTGCAACATTTTCATAGTAAAAGCTATGGTGCCTTGCACCACTTGGAGAATTCGATCTTAAATATTGTTGTGATTGACCTTCTTACCTATGCCATCATTTGAATCTTGAATATTTCCTTGTCTTTAAACCTAGCTATTAAAGCTTCCATATCACCCCTCCATTTTGGAAACAAAAGAAATGTCCTTCTTTTGCAATCATAATTTTTGCTCACCTTTAGTCTCCCCTCTCTGTATTTATTTTGTTTGTTTGGGAATGGAAATCAAGGTACAAAATAGTCCTGATTAAACTTGGAAGAAATCAATTCTCATATTAAATCATGACTGAGTTGTGTTTGATGGGAATCGAACCATGCATTTATCTTTGTTTTGCTAAATTTTAAAACCTAACTCTTAGGGATTTTGATGCCCCTATGAAGCATATGGCAACCGGTCTATCTAAATGCTTAAACCATTGTCTAAGTTATTCTACTAAAAATTTGATTTATAAAAGATACGCTTAATGCGTCTCTTATCCCTGTGCCCCATATGCATGTGTTCATCCCTGAATTTCTTATTTAATACCACAAAGATAGCAAGCTTTGAGTATACAGTATGCTAGAAAGTTCGATGCATAGGCTCTTTCTTGATAATCATATATATAAATTCATTATATTTTTTAATTAATAAATTATGTGTTGTTGAAGATTTGTTTGAATGTAAATCGATATGGCTTAAAAAAATGCTTGGCATTGTTGTAGTTAACTTGAAGGGTATAATCTTAAATCGTTGCATAAGCTCCCTTGTTGTATATTCAATTTTTATGCAGCTACTCATAACGCATTCCCTTTTTATGGGTTTCTATTCCATTATTTTAGGCATTCATCATTGACTAGTCGCTATTCATTCATGGCAGCCAATAAATATTGGTGTAGTTGTTGTAGCGCAAGACTTATGGCTGTAGCATATGTTTGTTATGGTAATCTATACCAAGTATCATATGAATTTTAGGGCAGCAATAGAATAAGAAATAAGTTCACCATTTTGGCTTTATAAAGTGTGATATATACAGTCTATTTTAATGTTCGATTTTTATAAAAACACAATATATATATAAATATATGTGTGTGTGTGTGTGTTCATGTATTAATAATTGTGTGTTTACTTTTATATATATATCTGATTTATTGTCTGAAAGCAATAGTTGAAAATATATAATTATTTTTATATATATAAGGTTGTAACAAAAGAATGTTCCCATCATAAGAATAATTGTTTATAGAAAAGCGAACTTGAAATTTAGTAAGAAAATATTGTTTGAATCATAATTGGAGGATTTTATAAATAAGAAAATTAGAGTATTTTCCTTGTTAAATTATGAGTAATGATTTCTCTTACATTTACTTAATAGATAAAAAATTAATCCATCATGTATTTCATAATTGCATTATTGGGATTGTTTGCTTGCATGATGTTTTATGTTGGATTATTGGAAATTGGGGTACTATTGGTAATTTTCAAAAGTAGAAGCTTTTTGTGTAATTGGTCATTGGGAGGCTTGCAGAGGCTTAGGGGAGTATCTTGTATGTTGGATTTCATGATTATTTCATTTTTGGAAGGGTTGGTTGTGTACTTGAAATGTGAACATGAGGTTCTTTAGCCTTGCACTGTTTACTCACTATTATGGTTGGGATTTGTGTGTGAGATGGTCCATGCCTCACTCTATGTGTTTTCATGTGGTTTTGTGATTTGTGAAAAATGGCATAACCCTATTTGATGTGTCAGGTCTTCTAGTTTCTAGTAGGGGGAGTGGCTCTCAATGGGGCCCGACACACAAAGTGGCCTCCAAGATAACCCATGTGCGAGTTTCTTAATTCAATGAAAACCTAATTAATGTATTAGGGGGTTGGGTAGAAATTTACTATAATTAAGATAATTGGAGGCCTCACCCATGATTGTAGTGCTCATTTAGGCTAAGGATGGGTTGAGAAGGCCTGGTTGGCAAGATCAACTTCCTTTTCCTCACGAAAGGAAAGTTGGTTCCGCATGTGTCACCCTATGGTCTAGTGAGAGACTATCAGGATAACCATAGATGGGGGCTGATGTCTAGTGAGAGACTGTCAGGATAACCATGCCAGGACCATGCGATGACACTCTTCCCTACTACAACCTAGCATTCCCTTGTCTTGTGTTCCCCTTTGCTGTTTGCGAGCCTCTAGAAGCGATGTCACTGTTATGTGATATTTGGTTGTACTTTATATGTTGGACTCATGATAGCCCTTTGTGCCATGCTACTATCTTGTTAACTACTTTGGCGGTGGGACCTTATTGTTATCTCCTAGTACGGGGTGGACCTTAGGGTTCCACATGAACTTTTCTTTTTACTCCATTGGGTTTTCCAGTTGTTGTTCATAAGCGTGGAAGATGTATCTTTTGCAAAAAATTATGGATCTTGTACCAGTTCATGAGATAGTTCTTATATTATGTATTGTACTTGTAACTCTTTTGTATCATGTAATGTAATTTTGATGTATTCTTCCCATTGTTATAAGGGAATCTTTGATGTAATCTTGTAACAATGTAATGATGTACCCTTATGTAAGGGAAATTGTATATGAACTTATTGGTTCCTATTTTATGACCTTTAATGATTATGTATCTGATGTCATGTATGGAGATGTATGCGTTTCTTCATTTAATGCATTGGATTTAGACTAAACTCGTGTAGTTAGTTAATTCATGATGTATGTTTAGATGGGATAATAGATATGTTTGTAATGCAGTCATAGAACCTTAGAGGACATAGTTTAATTTACATGATATGTTTAGATAAGTTTGGCAATTCATGTTATTACACATTAAAAAAAAAAATTGTGCCATAATTCATAGTTAGTTGTGTTGTCCTCTAGGGTTCTTTAGTGGGGTGTTACACCTGGTATCAGAGCCCAAGTTCTAACACTGGGTACTCTGGTTAATATGAGCCCATTATGTTGTCCTAGTGTTTAGACTCTTGAGCCTATGCTTCCCTTCTTTGTCAACCTCGCCTAACAAACCTGAGACTTTACTTTTGGTGGTTTTTGTGTAATAAGATGCTTAGACGTCGAGGTTGAGGTAGGGGTCATGGTAGAGGTCATGGTGGTGGTCACGGGGCTAACCATCAGGACACTTCTTCTCAGGGTTCTTAGAATAATCAGAGTGGCAGTAATCAGAATTTGGGTCAACCAAAGTTTAGAGGGAGCCTAGTTGCATCATTTTCTTGAGGAGGTCCTTGCTCGCCTAGGCCCTAGACGGGAGGATAATCAGCAAGTGGTTAGGGAAAGACAATGGTCTCCTTGGAGAGAGGTTACAACAAAATAGAAGGCTATATTAGCAGGTCATATGAGGGATCTCATGAGGGAATGCCTTCCTACTTTCGATGGTTCTAGTAGTGGTTTGGATGAAGGGACATGGTTGATAGATCTGGATAGGTGTTTTTCAATCCACCCGTATGGTAGCAACACCAAGGCGAGATGCTCCATCATGCACCTTAGAGGTTTTGCTTCCACATAGTGGCAATTAGAGGAACAAAAATTGCATCTAGATATTGGTTTAGTGTCTTGGGAGATGTGTTGGAGAGATTCAGAGCTAGTTTCCTATCAGATAACTGGAAATAGCATCGAGCTAATGAGTCTCATGAGTTGATATTGATGGCTATGTCAGTAGAGCAGTATGAGCACAGGTTCCATGAGATTAAGTAGAATGCAGGTATTGGAGATGATGAGGCTATGTTGGTACAACATTTTATTAGGGGCTTGAATGCCTATATCAGTGGGGGAGTTTGTGACTTCGAGTCGAAGACTATGGAGGTGGTAGTAGAGAAGGCTCATTTGGTAGAGGAGAATTTTGCCATGGTAATAGGAAGTTATACAAGTGTGTAGATCAGTAGTGCACCTCCAATGGATTTTGGGTCTTGAGGTGGTCAATCTCAGGTAGCGGGTTCCTCTAGGAGCCATCATGTGCCCACTAAGGGTGGACATCAGTAGAGGCAGTAGCAACAATAGTAGAGGCATTCCCAGTCAAAACCTAAGGAATTTCAGTCTCAACAAGGTGCCAGGTTTCAGTCCAAAAAAAATCAGAGTTGGTAGTGAGCCAAGCATGATCATTTTGATCAGCCAGCTCAGAGCACTCAATCAGGAGTCAGTAGAGGTAGCTTACAGCAGTCCAGTGCACCCTTAGGTGGAAAAGGTTATGGCAAGGGTACAAGTTTTTTTTCTTGTGGCCAATAGGGCCACATTGCTAGACAGTGTCCTCAGAAGGGCACATCAGGATTCATTCAAAGGTCGGAATCCTTAGAGCTGACAGTGGGTGATGCAGGCAGGTCACATAGAGTGTTTACAGTAGTTGATAATCGCAAGGCAGAGCATCAAGGTACAGTTATGGAGGCTTCAGGTGTGTTGTAGGGTATTGGTATTTCTATTCTCTTTCACTCTGGTGCTTTTGATTCATTTATTTCCCCTTCTTTAGTACAACAATGTGGACTGGTGGTAGCAAAGTAGGATGTTAGGTGGTAGGTTGAATTAACCTCTGGTGCAAAAATAGCGGTAGAATCCCTTGTGCGTGGTTGCGGATTGAGGATTGGTTCTCTTTTTACCACAGTGGATCTCCATATCATTTCCCTAGGATCTTATGACATAGTGTTGGGTATGGATTGGTCGGAGGCTCACCGAGCAATGATAGATTTTTGACATAAGTTAGTGTGGTGTGTCAATGATTTTGGTAGGGAGGTTGAGGTAGTTAGCATTCAAAGACCCATCTCCTTGCGTATGATTTCTGCTATGAAGTTGAGACGTATGTGTCAGGGTTGTCAGTTTTTTGTTGTTACGATTAATGATTTGGAGTTAGGGGAATGTTGAGAGGTCTCCCTCGACAATCATCCTATCCTTAGGTAGTATGTAGATGTCTTTCCCAATGAGATTCTGGGGATGCCACCTAAGTGTGACATCGATTTTAGGATAGATCTTTTCCTTAGAGTAGAACCAATTTCTTGAGCTTTGTATCAGATGACCACATAGGAGCTTGAGGAGCTTCATTTGCAATTAGAGGAGTTTTTTTCAAAGGGGTTCATTCATCCTAGTGTCTCTCCTTGGGGAGCACTAGTCATATTTGTGAAGAAGGACGGATCCCTTTGATTGTGTATCAATTATCAACAGCTAAATAAGGTGACAGTGAAGAACATATATCCCTTACCAAGGATTGATGACCTCTTTGATTAGATAAAGGGATCCAAGGTGTTTTTGAAGATTGACCTAAAGTTGGGGTATCATCAGTTGCGCATCTTTGAGGCAAACATTCATAAGACTACATTTCACACTTGTTACAGGAATTATGATTTCACCGATATCCCATTCAAGTTGATGAATGCACCATCTATGTTCATAAGCTTGATGAATGGAGTGTTCTGCACCTACCTTGACAAATTTTTCCATGTGTTCCTAGATGATATTTTGATTTATTCGAGGTCTATGGAGGAGCACGAGGAGAATTTGTGGTAGGTTTTGCAGTGTCTAAGGGAGAATCAACTATATGCAAACTTGGCTAAGTGTGAATTATTTTAGACAAAGGTGAGATATTTGGGGCATGTTATTTCAAGAGAAAGTATTACTGTGGATCCTTTGAAGATCCAAGCCATCATATATTGGCCTCAACCCACTAATATTTTAGAGGTTCTTAGTTTTATGGGCTTAGCAGGCTATTATCGATGGTTTGTATAAGGTTTTTCAAGGATAGCTCACCCTATTACTTCTCTTCAGAGGAAAGGGAAGAAGTTCATTTGTTTAGGATAGTGTCAGTCATCCTTTCAGATCCTCAAGGAGAGGTTGACTAGTGATCCTACCAAAGACTTTGTGGTGTGTATTGATGCATCTTTGGAGGGTCTAGGAGCAGTGTTGATGCGTGATGGTCATGTGATAGCCTATGAGTCTCGCAAACTCAAGGATCACGAGTTGAACTATCCCATACATGATTTGGAGTTAGCCACCATTGTTCCTACCTTAGTGATGTGGAGACACTTTCTATTGGGGCATCAGTTTGAGTTGCATAGTGATCATTGCAATTTATAGTAAATATTCATGTAGTCAAACCTGAATGCTAGGCAGAGGTGGTGGATGGAGTTCTGGTGCAAGTATGATTTTGAGGTGAAGTATATCTAGGGTAAGGAAAATGTTGTGGCAGATGCTCTTAGTCGATGGAGGCATCAAATTTCAGCAGTGACTCTTGGAGTGGATTTGAGGAGTCAAATTCTTGCAGCACTTCCTATAGACAATTGGTATCAGGAGGTGAAGTCAGAGGTTGAGTCAGGAAAATCCCTGGAGGGTAGATTTGCAGGTTATTCCTTTGAGTCGGATGGTCTTTTACGACATTTATGTCACATCTATGTTCCTTCTTTAGAGGGTCTTCATACTCTAATTATGACAGAGGCACATCAGGCACCTTACTCAACTCATCTGGGTGTCAAGAAAATGCATGCAAACCTTCAACAGTTGTATTTTTTGGGCCAAAATAAAGAGGGATATTGCAGATTTTTTCTCAAGGTGTTTGGAATGTCAGAGAGTTAAGGTAGAACATTAGCACCCCATAGGTCTTTTGTAGCCACATCTTGTTCCATAATGGAAATGGGACATCATTTCAATGGATTTCATAGTTGGTTTTCCTATCTCTTCCCATCATCATGACACTAGCATGGTCATCGTGGATAGGTTGACTAAGGTTGAACACTTTTCTCCTGTTTGGTCCTCATATAATGCTTCTTCAGTGGTCGGGATCTTCATGGAGGATATTGTTTGATTGCACAAGATTTCTCGTAGGATTATCTCTCATAGAGATCCATTGTTCACTTCGGCACTTTGGACATCCTTGCAGCATGTGTTGGGGACTTAGTTGAATTTTAATTTTGCTTATCATCCGGAGACAGATGGGAAAACTGAGAGGGTTAATCAAGTTCTCGAGGATATGATTGGGAAGTATGTCATGGATCAACAGTCTCATTGGGAGGATTATCTACACTTAGTGGAGTTTGTGTATAATAATGGGTACCACAGTTATATTGGTATGCCTCCCTTTCAAGCATTGTATGGTCATCCTTATCGGACTCCGCTGAATTGGGATCATCTTGAGGATAGAGTTCTTCTTGGACTAGAGATACTTCAGGAGATGGAGCAGCAGGTTTTTCGTATTAGAGAGCATTTGGTGGCAATGTAGGACAAACAGAAGAAATATGCAAATGCTCATAGGGTTGATCATCAGTTTTCAGTTGGTGACCAGGTATTTTTGTGAGTGTGTCCATGAAAGAGTTTGATCTGTTATAGAAAAGGCTCTAAGCTCACACCGCATTTTGCTGGGTCGTTTGAGGTTTTGGAGAGGATTGGCCCTATTGCATACCGTCTTTCTTTTTCACCCAGTCTAACATGCATTCATGATGTATTTCACATTTTATTCTCAGGTCGTATTATCCAGATACTTCTCATGTACTTGATTGGAATGCTTTACAAGTAGAGGATGAGCAGCTAGCTCTAGAACCCATGGGCATTCTATAGCATAGGAGACTTGCCCTCAGGGGTCAAGACGTTGAGCAGGTGAGGGTCCAATTGGATCCTAATAATGAGACTTCAGCTACTTGGGAGGATGCATCTTGGATGCGAGAGTTATACACATACTTGTTTGCAGACTTCCAGGAGTAAGCCTAATTCTAGGGGGGAGGATGTAGTGCCCCTCATTTTGTTTCTATTAGACTAGTAGTTGTTCTACTTAGGGCCAAACATTATGACCTACCTTGTTTGATGCTTGACTTACTGCTACGATGACATTTTGGATGATACTTCTATTACTTTATTTCATGCACATGTTATGATAGCTATATTGACATATTAGATGATATGGATTAATTTAATTATGAGCATTATGTGTTACCTGATTATGTTTACGATGTTATTATCTGGTGATTGCTCTTGTCTTGTTTTTCATGTAATTGATTGTCCTATTTGTTATTCCTTGCATGACCACCCCATTTTATTCTAGAACAAAATGGGTCCCCCTTTTCTTTTGTTTTCTTCTCTTTTGGTTGTCTGGTTTGGTCTTAGGAGTTCTCTTGTTTTCCTCTTGAGTTTGTCTTTTGTTCTGTCAAATTTTGGTTCTGCCTCAGCCAGAGTTGGGTTTCTTTTTGTTAAAATTGAAGGCATGATGAAAAATGATATATTTTATATGCTTCTGAGGACTAATGGAGACCTTGTTTTGTAGGATTAAATCATGCACCTGATTATATTTCTCAAGGAAGTCAGTTGGAAAGCCTGCCTCAATAAAGTTTGGCATAAATATCCTCTGAGAAAGTCGGTGAGAGCTTTCAGATGTCTTGCCAACTAGCAGTGGGTTCTACTCATTTTAAATACGTCGGTCACCTAGACATTTTAATCGCCGCAGGTTTTTATATCTCCCTGACATGTTGAAGTCTCGCCGACCGTTGCACACAAGGTTAGCATCGCCGAAAGATTTGCGCTTAGAGAAAGGTCCTTCCGACTAGCGAAAGGTCTCGCTAAAGGGTTATGCCTTCGATGAAAGGTCTCGCCGATGGTTGTTGGTCTCGGCAAAAGGGCGTGGCTTCAAGGTAATGTCTCACTGACCAAGCCAAGTCTCCTTGAAATGGTCTGATCTCACCAAAAGATGAAGGGCTCGATATGATGTCTTGCTGAGTGCGATTGTCTCGGCAACCACTGAGGATATCGCTATAACTTTGGCTGCCCGTCGTGATGTCTGGCCGACCCGATGGTGTCTCACCGAAGGATGAAGGGCTCGATATGAGGTCCTGCCAAGAGAATAAGGTCTCACCAATAGATATGTGGCTTCGATAGGACTCATCACCCAGAGTTTGCATTCGACAAGAAGTCTTGATGACAATGGGGAGTCTTGCCGATAGCGATGGAGTTACCAATGGAAAAGGGATATCGGTGTGACCGATGGGGACTCGCTATGACCTCTGATTGATAGTGATTGTCTCAGCAACCACTGTGGATATCGATATGACTCTGTTCACTCGCTATGAGGTCTTGCCGACCGTCGTATGGTATGTCGATAGCTGTTATAAGGTATAATCGCATCAGAGAGACACAATTAGTGTCTCACCAACATGCGATTATGTTCGAATGACCTTTTGACCATCTGGGAATCTTGCATGGCATATGTTCCACCAATCAAAAGAAGCTAAAGGCTAACCATTGGCCATTTGACTAATTGACTACCCCTGTGAAGGAAATCAACAAGATGTAAACGACATGGATTTGCTCTAAAATTAAAAGCGACAAAGCAACTCGTGAACAATGGTGTGGATATCTAATGGGAGAATCCGATGCTGCTTCCAGAAGAGGTCAACTTGCAGAAAGATCTTGAGCAGGAAGAAAGCTGAAAGAAAGAAGAAGTCATCAGTCTTAGGGACAGTTGTGAGGTCTATTGGAAAAAGGTAGATCGATATTAATGGTAATGCTCCAAGGCATTCAAAGTAGCTCTGATGGAAGTTCGAGGGTGGACACGGAGGCCAGAAGTTAATGTTGTGGTTGTAAAAGATTTGAAGGCTTCTCCTAAGAGTGATCCTTCACCAACATGGACACGGGGATGCACATTGAATGTAGCATTAACTTCATTCCAAAAAGATCTAAGGGCCGACCCTTCTGAAGCCAACTTATATTTTGTAAACCCTAAAACAGGGGCCAGCACATTCTTTTTTGGCACGTTTTGTATATATGACATTTTTGCCTCTTTTAGTAAAAAAAAGATACAAAAGGTATGAGTTTTAGAAGAGATAGAGAGAGATTTTTAGAAACCAGTAGTAACAGTAGAAAAAGAAGGATATACAGAGACAGGCATAGATTTTTCAGCAATAGGGGATTTTCTGAAAGATAGAGGAGACATAACTGCATCCTGTTTCTTTGTAATGGGAGCTTCTTTCATCTTCTTAGTTAGGAGTTAGATTTAGCATAGATAGTGATGTATCTTTCAAGTTTTCTTAGTATAGATGGAAACAATCTGAAGACATAGGTTTTCTGTACACTGGTGATTGTGCCAGATTTGTAAATGTTGCTTATCTATTTCACTAACAGTAGAAGCAACCAGATTTAAATCTACTTCATGTTGTGTTCCAGAATGGTATTTATCTTGGGTTAATCATTCGATTTGAGAAGCTTTCAAGGAATAAAATATTATTTTATGTTGTCTCTAAATGGTGATTTAAAATCTGTTGTTGAAATTAGCACTGTGAAAGAATGAAACTGTGTGTTAATCACAAGTTAATTTTGTTCTGCAGTTTTAGTTAGCAATTCCTCGAAAGGTAACAAGTCTGGTTAAGTTGGATGAATTATTATTCTCTTTAGTTCCAAAGCTTTGATCCATCTTTTTTTGTTTCTTTAAAGACCCCAGTTAAAGTAGGTTTAAATTTATGTTTGATCTTAGAACAATCCACAAGCTCAACACTAGTAGGCCCCTTGAACATTTTAGTTCACATCAACCATTGAGTGAAATCAGTACAGTCGAGAACCGATTACAAAGACCTTGGGATTTAGATATCCATGCGTTATTCTTTCTCTTTCAGGAGAGCGGAATAGTATTTTTTGTTTACTGTTATTGTGCTCATCCGAACCATCAACAGTATCTTGTTTTTAAGGAACTGTTTATTATGTGTTGTTGAGTCTTGGTGAGAGGGACAATGTAGTATTACTCATTCGTGAGTACCCTGCTATGATGCGACTTTCACAGTGTGCCTAATTGTATGATTATATATATATGTTCGACCATTTTGTTTGTTGCAGGTTGCAGGTACCAGGCATCGACTCCACCTGACTTGTTAGGTCTAATTGTGCCTTAAACCCAATGGAAATTGTTGAATAGAGATAGCATTTGGTCCCCTACCCTTACCATCATCCTTGAAGAGGATGAGTATCCAGTCGGTCACTCTGTCAACGTTGTCTGTTGTTGCAGTTAGTTGGTCCCGTTTCAACCTTGTTTATGTTTTGGTATTATTATTGATATGTGGTTGTTTAACTTAGATTTATTTGATAAATGTTGTTTGATTAATTAATGAATTAAATAAATTATGTTGTTAAAACATGATAAATAGTTATAAATCTTGTTATTGGGTGATTAATTTATTAAATTAAACTATTAAGTTAAAAAGTATTGTGGTAACTAAATACAAACATAAATATAATTATTAATAAAGATGGCTTTGAATAAATTAAAAAGTGGTAAAATATGATAATATAAAATAAAATACTTTATTAGAAGTAGCAGTTAATAAATGGTTAAATAAAATAGTAATATAAATAAATAATAATAAAAGTTGGTTTTTTGGGAGCATTAAATAGAATTTCCTTTTGGGACTACTCATAACAGCCCCATTGACCATGCAGTTGCATGCAACTCAAGTGGTCACAAGAAAATTAATTATTTGCTAAAAATGAAAGGGCAGGGAATCTTCTATAGTTTTTCATTTTGAAAATAATTGTCTTTTGGAGGATTTTTCATGAATATTAATTTGAGTTTCAAAAAGAAAGAGAGGGAGGGAGTTTTGTTTGGATTCTCATGAATTTCTCCTTGTGCTAGAGATTTTTATTTTGGGGGGAAATTTTGAATGAGATTTTCTGAAAAAAATTGTTTGGGGAATTTGAATTGGATTTTCTGAAAAATTGTTGGAGGTTTTGAAAAAGTTGGAGCTACAAATTGAGGAGTTGGATCTCGGCATCAATCTTCAACTGTGCTAATCATTTCAAACTAGGTTCCATTCCTTTTTTGAATTTCTATCTATGTTTAGTTCTGAAGAAAAACTTGAATGATATGTTGCCTTGAAACAAACATTCCTTTGCTTATTTAATTTCGAATTGAAGCAATCAATAAATGTAGTATCTAAGATTCCCATAGTTTTCTCTGCAAATCATTAGTGCTTGTCCTGCAATCATTGCATTCCTTGAGAGAGAGAGAGCGCCTATATTTTACCTACCTTTTTAGCTTGTTTGTAAACCTCTTAGCCTTAGCCTAAAATTTGATTTAATGTTGTATGTATAAAAGGCAGTAGAATTTTGAGACTTCTCTAAGTTTGATTCTAAGCATTCCTTAATGCTAGTGGTGCGACTTGTAGACATTATGTTGCACCCCTCCTTGTATTTTTTCGGGTTTGGAGAATTCAATCTTAAATATTGTTGTGATTGACCTTCTTGCATATGCCATAGGTTGAATTTTGAAGATTTTCTTATCTTTAAACCTAGCTATTAAAGCTTCCATATCGCCCCTCCATTTTGGAAACAAAAGAATTGTCCTTTTGCAATCAAAATTTTTGCTCACCTTTAGTCACCCCTCTTTGTATTTATTTTGTTTGTTTGGGCATGGAAATCAAGGTACAAAATAGTCCTGATTAAACTTGGAAGAAATCAATTTTCATATTAAATCATGACTGAGTTGTGTTTGATGGGAATCAAACCATGCATTTATCTTTGTTTTGCTGAATTTTAAAACCTAACTCTTAGGGAATTCGATGCCCCCTATGAAGCACATGGCAACCAGTCTATCTAAATGCTTAAATCGTTGTCTAAGTTATTTTGCTAAAAATTCAATTTATAAAAGATACTCTTAAGCCGTCTCTTACCCCTGCATCCCATATGTCTATGTTCCTCCCTGAATTTCTTATTTAATGCCACAAAGATAGCAACCTTTGAGTATGCAGTATGCTGGAAAGTTTGGTGCATAGGCTCTTGCTTGATAATGATATATATAAATTCATTATATTTGTTAATTAATAAATTTTGTGTTATGTTGAAGATTCGTTTTGTAGTGCCCCTCTATATTGGCCTTCCTTGACATTTGAGTAAGTTGTTTATTTGGTGATGTCATGTTGATTTTGTTGTTTCATGTGTTATGGAATTATGAGGTGAACTTAATATTTTTAAATGAGCTTGTTTAATCAGATTAAAATTGATTACAAGGTAATCTAAATAAAATTGGAATTTAAAATAATAATTAAATAAATCAATACTATGAAATGGAAAGGGTATGGTTTATTATTAAATAATTAAATTAAATTATTTTGTTAAATGTATTGTATTAAATTGTATTTAATAATAAGTGATAATTTATTATTGTGAGAGGATAATTATTTAAATATGGAAAATTAATGTGATTTTAAATAAATAAAGAAGATAAGGCTTTTGAACGAGATGTAAAAATGAGTTCAAAGTAGAAAAAGATAGGAAAAAGATAGTGCATGCACATGCATAACTTCAAAAGGATTGTCGAATGGGAAACTTGCAAATTTTGTTGATTTTTGGTTTTGAAAGCTTATCTCGTCTTGGATTTTTATTTTGGAAAAACAGACTCTTTCTGGTTTTTTTTTGTATGCTCATTTTTTTTAGAAAGGTTTTTCATCAATTGATTTTTTTTTCAAAATAGAAAAAAACTTTTACTTTGCAAAAATATTCTAAAAATAATATAGAGTTTGGGATTCAAATTGTTTCACAAAAGTGAAATTATTTCGATAAGTGATTAAGTTTTGGAGGAAGGAGTTGTGGCTGCGAAGGAGTGATCTTCAACACATCTTCTCTATTACCAAGTGAAGGAGTTTAGGTTGGTGTTGTATTTGATTTTGATAAAAAAAATTAATTCTTTGTTTTATTAAAACAAATTATCTCCTTGTAAAATGATTGCTTGAATTTCGTTCAATGAATCAAATCATTCTTTGTAAAGAGATTGTTGT
The DNA here is from genome assembly GCA_007258455.2 of Sequoia sempervirens. NCBI lineage: Eukaryota > Viridiplantae > Streptophyta > Pinopsida > Cupressales > Cupressaceae > Sequoia > Sequoia sempervirens. The sequence goes on along the minus strand of VDFB02328174.1, from coordinate 19,936 downwards.
TCGTTCTTTACAAGTTTGTATTTCGATTTTGTCCCATTTAATTTCACCTTCAAAAGAGTATTTAATTCGGTGTCTACGGCTGTAGTTGTACCTTATTTGTGCCTTCACTTCAATCCATTGACTTATTTATGCTCTCTGTTGTTTTGTTTCAAAGTTTTCAAATTTTCCATTGTATCCATTGTTGTTAGCCTGGCAGATTTTATCATGTATTGACAGTTGATTGTTGGCTGGGTAGTGTAGCTTGCAGAATAATCACATAATAGCTTATAATTACTTACCCTCGATGCTTGGATCGTTGGGATTGGCTATGTGAAATCCTGTATAAGGCAGATATAAGTATATGGTTGTATTTTGGTTATAAGCAGTTTTCAATATAAGTTCGATTACTGTTGTAAATAGCAGATTGCCATTAAATAAATTATATAATACTAGCTTTTAAATCAGCAGAGCATTTAAATTAAGTATATATATATATAATCATTTATAATGATATATATATTACGATTTTAAATAAAGGCAATTTGTTTGTGTTTTATTTAATGTGTTTATATAGTTTCATCAAATTATTCTAAAATGATTTGTATAGTGATGTACAAATAAAATGTAGTGATTATTTTAAATGACTTCGTAATGAATGAATAAATGGTTGTTTTTATATAATCTTCATTATTTATTATTTGGTTGTATTGTTTCTATAATTAAAAGAAAAGGTTATACAATTAATAAGGAAAAATAAATTATGTTATTTAATTATGTTTCTTTTAGAAAATAAAATATAATAAAATGGTTTAGGATATTTATTACATATAATAATTGAATATGAAAATGCAAGTAGATATAGGAAAATTAAATTATTATTGTGTTAAATGCGTAGTGAGATAGTTATAAAATATGTTTCTATAATTTCTTTAATTGTTTTAAATGATTTCTCGATGAATGAAAAGATAAAATGTAATGATGATTTAAATGTTCTTTAAAATTTATCATTTCGATTGTTTTACTGAAAATTAAAAGTTGATTTGGATGGTTCCATTCCGTTTTGTCTCCCTCTTTTTTTTTTCTTTTTTCTTTTTTGATAATTAAACTGCTGGGTAAGGCTAGCGCCCATTTGATTGAAACCAACATTAAAAAAGAGATTACAAAACTACCATTATTAACCCATCCATGAAACCTCTGCCAATTTCAAAATAGTAATGCTAAACCAATTTGCTGAGCCAACGCACACAACATTTAAATTCTTCAAGAGACCTACACTCTTAATCGAACGCCATCCTTGTGCAGATTGAATGCCACTTCAAACCATGTGTTCACCATCAGTTTAACAAAGCTGAACTACAACCACCACATTAACAACTTAACTGTTGAACCTGAAACTTGACCCTATTCAACCACCCTACCAACTGCTGACTGCATCCCTAACACGACCACCACAGCATTTACAAGCCCAACTACTCTGACCCCACAAATAAAAAATAGTATAACTACTCCTGATTGTTTAAACCATCGCTCACATGGGTGAAAGACAATCAACCACCATTGTGGCCTTGGACGCCTCTTCCATACACAAGAACACACTCTGATCTCCATACGCCCTAAGTCATGCAATTTAATACCTGAGAGAACCAAAATACATTCTAGAAAGTAACCTGTAAGTTGACCCAGATTGACTGATTACACTCTGATACAGAACCAAAAAGCTGACCCAGATTCTTTGAACACCGCTCTAAATTGTGATTGACCCTAAGCCAATATTTTGACATTGAACGCCTCAACCACAGTTAAGAACACTATTTTCTCCATACGGCCCCAACCAAAGCTCTTAAGGTCCGAGGAGAACTTGAATACGCTCAGCTATAACAATACCACCATTCTCTACCTAACCACTGCAATAGAGACTAAATAAAAACCACACAAAACTTAACTACTGTTCCTGCGAACTAATCCTGCCCACCCACACTTCTTGCTACCGCACATTTAGCTAGCTCATCCGCCAAAGAATTACCTTCCCGATATACATGACTAATCTGAAACTCCAAAAAGGTCCCCCTAAGCTTTGCAATAGGATCCAACCATCACCTCAACAACCAGTTAGGGGTGAAGTTAGTTCTGATCGCATTAACTGCGATGAGTGAGTCACCCTCCAAATGTATTTTATCTGCTCCTATATCCTTCCCCATCTCCAATCCACTTAATGCAGCCCTGAACTCAGCCTCATTGTTTGATGCCTTACCAATGAATTTTGCTTTCTGAGCAATCACTTCACCTTTCAAGTTCCTAGCAACGCACCCAACCCCTGCCAAGCCCGGGTTGCCACTAGACGCCCCATCAAAATTTATTTTGATCCACCCATCCTCCAGTTTTTTCCAGACTATTTTCCTTCTTACTTCAGCCTTTTGCGCTATATTCTGAGGCCCAGCCACCACTAGAATACTCAACCCCTGAAATTTATTCGTTAATTCTATATCTCGATTAGAAAAGGTATTTTTTGAAAATGGACACCTTCTAGCAGCCACATTGACTAACTCCACAATTGACCCTTCTATTTTCTTCACCAACTTCTCCCTGGCCAATGCTTGATCCTTAAAGATTCTTCTGTTCCTTTCTTTCCATAATTCCCAACAAACCGTGGATGGCAAAATCTGCCAAATACTACTAAAAACACCTTTATCTTTCTTTCTCGGCCAAGCACATAACCGGTCATACAAACCTTGAGAAAAGGGGGACTGAAAACCAAGTTGTCCCATACTGGATTTCCAACAATAAGCAGAATAAGGACAAGAAAGCAGAAGATGATCCACGTTTTCCAACTGCTGCTTGCAAAGAATGCACCTATTAGGACCCCTGAAGCCCAACATCTCTAGCTTATCCTGAGTTAGAATCTTGTTTTGTGCTGCAAACCACGTAAACACCCCTACCTTTGGTAAAACATTCTTCCCCCAAAAGAGAGATACTAGCCTGCAATGATTCGATTCTGCATTTTCCTTTAATTTATATCCTATCTTAACCTTGTATTCCCCATCTGCAGATGCACACCATCTTAATATATCCTCATTGTCCGTACCAGGAATAATCCTCTCCTTTAAGATTGCTGATAAAGTGTTCTTTTGCTCTATTGGGGCATTAATAATGCTAAGATCTTTCCAAACCCACTTACTTATCCCATTTATAGAAACTCTACTACCATAATCACACACTTTGGATCCCCAAATTTTGATTGTCTCTTCCTTTAACTCGTCCAATTGCGGACTACTACTCAATTTCAAATGTCCATCCTAGGAGTCATTCCAAAAAGAAGCCCTCTGCCCATTATGTACCTCCCATGTGATATGTTTAGTAATAATACTTCTACTCTCACAAATAAAATTCCAAATGGCAGAGCCTCTTGGCGGGTTCATAATTTTCAAAATACTGACGGGATCAGCAGAATTTAGATATTTCTTCCTTAAAATCCTAACCCATTTCTGATTACCTTTATACATCATCCACACCAATTTTTCTCCCATTGCTAAGTTCATAATTTTCATTTGTCTAATGCCAGCCCCACCCGCCTGATGCGGCCTACAAATCTTGTCCCATGCTAGTAAGGAATCTTGTTAGTATCATTCGGTCCATTCCAAAAGAACTTCCGCATAATTTGGTTGAGCTGATCATCTATGCTGGTTGGTAACTTCAAACATGCCATTGAATACACTGGTATTGCTGCCAGCACTGCCTTAATCATTAGCACTCTCCCAGCAGATGTGAGCCACCTCCCTTTCCATAATTCCATCTTTTTCTTACAGCTGTCAACTAATTTATCCCAAAAACTCTTCTTATTAGCCCCTACAAACAGTAGCATACCAAGAAACCTCCCAGGAAGACCTACAACTCTTACACCCAAGATTCTGGAAAGGTCCCTTTGCAGACCCAGCTGCACATTAAGGAAGAACACCTCTGATTTTCTCCAATTTATAACCTGCCCTGAGGCCTTACTGTATTCATCCAAAAGGTTCCTTATTTATCTTGCCTCTGTTCTTGATGCTTGCCTAAACAAAATGGTATCGTCTACAAACTATTGATGGGTGCTTGCCTCCACCCCAGGAGTGACTTCAATCCCTTTCCAAGAGACATCCATTCTTGCTTGACAAATACTCCTACCTAACGCCTCTGCCATAATGATAAATAAGAAGGGGGATAGTGGATCCCCTTGTCTAATTCCACGAGAAGAATTGAAGAAGCCCTGGGCCACCCCATTAATCAAAATAGAAAATTTAGGAGAACCAATGCAGCTCATAATCCAACCCACCAAATGCCTAGCAAAGCCAAACCTAATCAGCATCTCAGCCACGAACTGTCTATCCACGCGGTCATAAGCTTTAAGGATATCTAGTTTTAAAATCATACTTGGAATTCTAATTTTCCTGGCTGTATGAATGGTCTCATGTGCAACTATTATACCTTCCACAATGGATCTCCCTGGGATAAAGCCACTCTGCTCCTCAGAAATTACCTTATCAATCACCGCTTTCAACCTATTTGCTATTACTTTAGTGATGATTTTATAAAGATTATTGCATAATGAAATTGGTCTATAATCCCCCATATTTTTTACTTCCTTTTTCTTGGGTATTAGTGCAATAAAAGTATGGTTGATTGCCCCCAAAATTGTATTCTTTCTTCTTGACTCCTCCACAGCTCTGAGCAAGTCATCCTTAACTATTTCCCAAAATTTTTGATAAAAAAGAGCCGGAAAGCCATCTGGCCCTGGCGCCTTATCTGATCCCAACTAAAATGTGACTTTTTTTACCTCTTCTAGACTAATTGGCTTTAACAGCGCCTTATTATCACCTTCTGAAATAATACTTGGAATTCTGCTTAGAAAAGCATTCCTCTCAACCCCATGTTGTTGATCTTGGGTAAAAAGAGTTTCGAAATATCTAACAGCTTCTTGACTGATCCCAACCTCATCTATAATGACTGATCCATCCTCCCTCTCAAGCTCTCCAATTCTATTTTTGCTTCTATTGACTAAGGTTGTATTATGAAAGTACTTTGAATTTCTATCGCCTTCCCATAACCACAATTCCCTTGATTTCTACCTCCAATGACACTCTAATATGGCCATAATTTCTTATTGCTCAGCTTTCAGTTCTTTCTCTTTCGTAAATTCTTCTATCCCCATACCTTTCTCTATTATCCTTACATTGAGTTTCCTAAGTTCCAACTCTATCCTATCACTTTCCACAAAGATATTCTTAAAATGTTCCTTGTTCCAAACCCGTAACTTTGTTTTGATATAGGACAGCTTGTTATAGAAAGTGAATAGATGAGTTTGCTTGTCCATCCTACACTCACCCCACCATTGTGAAATCATCTCATACAAACTATGGTCACGAATCCACATTTTCTCAAAATGAAAAGGAGAGCGTCCTTTGAAATCATCTTGTGTTATTGTCAGCTGAATCGGAAAGTGATCTGATCCACTAAAGGGTAGAATTGAAGTTTCAATCAAATTTGTTGTTTGACTCCATTCCCCAAATAACAAAAATCTGTCCAACTTTTTTGTGATTCCAGAAAATCCTAGCCTTCTATTGGTCCATGTGAAGAAAACATTTTTTTCTTTAACTTCCCTTAACTCATTTTCGTCCACAAAGTCCTGGAAATCCTTCTGTACCCTGGTTAGGTTTCTTAATCCACCTTGTTTTTTCTGAATTGTTCAACATGGCATTGAAATCACCCCCTAACAAGACCCGCTCTTCCTTCAGATGTACTAAAGTTGCTGATAACATCCCCCATATGTTCCTTTTTGATGTTGTGGCAGTTGGACCATAAACATTAATCATTTTCACCTCAAAATTGCTATGAAAATATCTCACCGAGACCAGCATCCAATTCTGATTAGACGAGATAAGAGTATAGTCTGCCTTGGCAGGGTTCCAAATTACTCCTAATCCGCCCGAGGCTCCTTCTACTTCCACAAAAACACCTTCCCATCCCCTCCAAAATCTCATTTTATTTTCCTGTTCCACTCTACTCCACTTTGTTTCCTATACTAACACTAAATCTGGTTTGCTAGTATCCATTTGACATCTAAAAAGATGCCACTTGCTAGGGGCATTTAAGCCCCTAGCATTCCAACTTAAGACCCTCATGGCTCCTCGAGAAGGAATAGTTCCTTCCCGTTTCGTAAAATTGTTTGGTTCAGTTTAGTTTGCCCTTTGGCAAGCCCTACCATAACCAGTTTTTCTTTATTAGATTTACGGCCTTTTTGTTTAGCCGACCTCATTATAGGGGTTTTTTGATCTGATTGTATTTGTTCTATTCCCCTTTCATCCACTATACCTATCTGAGTGTCCACATAATTCTCATCCAAGTATGATTCAGATTCCTGACTCCCCCAACCCTGATCTTCTTTGAGCTCCTCTACTTCCTTACCGACTAAAGCTATGTTTCTGCCACACTCCTCAACTACTGTTACCAATTGCCTCTCCCCATCCCTTTCTACTGTCCTATTTGAATCCTGAAATTCTGTCGTCTGTGACAGACCATCCAAATTTTCCTTATCAATCAAAGAAGTGACTGCCTCCTCTAATGGGGCACACTGACCAATTTGAGCACCTTCCCATAACTCCACATTCAAAAAATTCAAATAGAGACAATCAGTCTCTCCATATTCCTTGCTTACTCTACCTGGTGGCCATATAGAGTCTATTAATTCTTTTTCCATATCAGTTAATGGAAGACCCATTGGGACTACATTATTTTTGGCTGATCGTACATCTCCTACAGTTTCATACATATTAATTCTGTTAGCTACAACCCAAAATGAACAAGACTCCCTGCCATGATTTGCTGACTTACACCTGGGGCAAATTGTCAGCTTATCCTCCCTTATAACTTCCTGCCTCCAAACTCCTCCCTCCGAAACTAGTTCTACTACAGTAGGAAGCACCATTTTCTGCGAGACTGCAACACAAAGTCTAAAATATGTGCCACGCAAGCTATCCTCCTGGACTTCATCTAAGTATTTGAACTTTCCAAACTATCTTCCAATTACCTTGAGCGTATTTTCAGCCCAAAATTCAGAGGGTGGGTTATATAATCGTAGCCAAGTGTAACTTTCCTCTATTACCAGTTTGCCAGAGTCAAAGTTAGAACTCCAATCAAAAAAATGCATTTCTGAGCCATCCATGAAATAGGGCCCTGAGTTTCTGACCTTATTTTTATCCTCCTGTGTTGGAAATGTAACCAGATAATAGTTGTCTTGTAGAGCCCTGACTACAGTATTATGTCCCAGTTTTTCTAAACACCAGTTTTTGATATCCTTATGTTTTTTTGAATGACCCCCACCCCATTTCATGAATAAACCTCTATCCTTAAGCAAAACCCTAGTTTCCTTAACTGAATCAATCTTCAAAGAAATAGTAAGATTAGGTTCTTTCAAGGGCATACTCGTCTCTGTGCCATCGCACCTTGAATCATCCTTTACCTCTGCCGCCATTTTTTTGCCTCTGACATGATTCCAATCTTCTCTCTGACTATCCTCGTTCAACACCACTCGACGCCACTGCCTTGCATGAGTTCTCTGTGGTCTTGGTGCTTTCCCAGACCACTCCTCCTTCCTACCACGCGAATACCTATATAACGATAGATTTTCACCCCCCCACATTCCCCCCCACTTGTTCCTGTTATAAGCTAATCACCCTGGATAACTCCATGAAGGCTCTTGTCTCCCCTACTTTCTTGAATGAGCACTTTCATTCGCTACCCACCCAGAACTGGAGATGGCTCTTGCCCAATGGTTTTTCCTTTTCCAATCCTCCCTCTGTCGAGTGTTATGCATTGAATAACATTTATCCACCCATTGACCGTTCTCCATCACCCACTGTGGTCTATAAATGCCATTCTGACCCCGAGCCCCCTGCTCGCCATACGCATTCCACCCTTTATTAATATTTTCCCTGAAAGTCTCCATGGGTTCCACAAATTCCATTTCATCTCCCCGCTGCTGCTGTCTCTGAGCTCCTCTACTCTCCTACCTCTCCCACATGCCATCTCCACTAAAACTCTGCGCTTCAAGCCTCTACAAATTGCCTCCCTGACCCGTGCGCCTTCCTCCCCGTTCCACCATTTTTTATAGCTGTTTTGTCTCCCTCTTCAGTTAATTGTAACTGAGGAGATTTTAGATGTTGAAATTTTGTGTTGGAACCCGTTTTTCTTTGATTTACCCTCAATTGAGAGTTCTTGGGTAGTTGGTTTTTAGGCTTCCAGAGGAGGGGAAAAATGTTGCTTTGTAATTGGTTCTTCGTGTTGGTTCTTGTGACTTATTATTCTTATGCTTGATTTGATTTTTGTGGGTTTAGCCTTGCACTGTGGATTGTTTTGTTATGGATATCTAGCGTGAGATGGTATGTGCCTCACTTGATGTATTTACTTATTTGGATTTGATAGTTTTTGCAAGTTGGCTTACCTAGTTGTGTGTATGAGGCTTTTGTTGTTAGTAGGGGGAGTGGCTCTCATTGGGGGTCGATGCACAAAGTGGCATACGGGTAACTCCTTGAGAGTTTCTTTAATCAATGATAATCTAATAATTAATTAGGGGGCTTTGGGTAGTTCTCACATTAATGAAAGATAATGGTTCGCCTCACTCATGGCTCAAGTGCTCATTTAGGCTTGAGATGAGTGGGAAGGCTTGGAATGGCAAAGATCAACTACCTTGTCCTCTTGAAAGGTATGTTGATTCCACATGAGTGAGAATGGGGGCCTGGGATTAGTTGAGGTTGCCAGGGTTTAACCAGGATGGGGGTCGGTAACCTAGGAAGATTTTGCATTGGGTAACCCATATCGAGCTTATGTGATGACACTCTTCCCTTCAGCAACCTTGTATGTTTGTTGTTTCCCCCTTGTTGTTCTTGTACCTCTGGAAGCAGATGTTTCTTGTGTCGGTTGTTTCTCTTGTCGTGGAGTCTTGTTAGCTTTTGTTCTCTTGATTGTTTTATGTTGTGGGTCCTTCTTGGCATCTCCTAGCACGAGGGGTGGGCCTTAGGGTCCACATGGTCGGGTTGTACCATTTGCAGTGACTCTAGAGTTGTACCAGAGTTGGAACCAGTCTTGATGCTTTGTATTCTTACATTTTAGTTGTGTTATCCCATGTTATTGTACTATTCTCGTTCATGTTGGGAAGCACTATTGTATTGATGTAATCCTTGAACGATGTATCTTCATATTATAAATGTAATGATTGTAATCTTTGGCATTATCTTATGATCACTGATGAATGCTTATCATAAATGTAATGTATATAGACCCTTGGTGCTATTACGTGGTCATTGGTTCATAATATATATGATCTTTAGTGGTGTTGTATTTGTGGAAATATTTATAATTAGATTAGTTAATCATCATTATGAGGTTGGGATTATGTTAGAGATGTTTTAAATGTAATGCAGTCATGTTACCCCAAAGGGTTAGATAAGTGATATGTATGTATGGTTTAATACTAATGATATATATTAATGTACATTTGATGTTAGTTCTTCTATAAAAAAATTGTGCTATAAATATTTGGTATTATAGTGTCCTTTGGGGTTTGTGTGGCGGGGCGTTACACGTTTGAATGTAAATTGATATGGCTTAAAAAATTGCTTGGCATCATTATCATTAACTTGAAGGGTATAATCTCAAATCATTGCTTGAGTTCCCTTGTTGTATATTTAATTTTTATGCAGCTACTCATAAGGAGTTCCCTTTTTATGGGCTATGATTCCATTATTTTAGGCATTCATCATTGTCTAGTCGCTATTCATTCATGACAGTTGATAAATATTGGTGTAGTTGTTGTAGCGCAAGTCTTATGGTTGTAGTGTATGTTTGTTATGGTAATCTATACCAAGTATCATATGAATATTAGGGCAGCAATAGAATAAGCAGTAAGTTCACCCTTTTGGCTTTATAAAGTGTGATATATACAGTTTGTTTTAATGTTTGATTTTTTATAAAAACACAATATATATATATCATGTATTAATAATTGTGTGTTTACTTATATATATATATATATATATATATATATATCTGATTTATTGTCTAAAAACAACTGTTGAAAATATATAATTATTTATATATATAAGGTTGGGAACATTCTATTGTTACAACCTTATATGTTCACCTTATATGTTCAAAAGTAGAATCTTTTTGTGTAATTGGTCATTGGGAGGCTTCTAGAGGCTTAGGGGAGTAGCTTGTATGTTGGATTTCATGATTATTTCATTTTTGGAAAGGTTGGTTGTGTACTTGAAATGTGAACACGGGGATCTTTAGCCTTGCACTGCTTAGTAGCTTACTCACTATTATGGTTGGGATTTGTGTGCGAGATGGTCCATGCCTCACTCTATGTGTGTTCATGTGGTTTTTTTATTTGTGCAAGATGGCTTAACCCTATTTGATGTGTTGGGTCTTCTAGTTGCTAGTAGGGGGAGTGGCTCTCAATGGGGTCCTGTGCACAAAGTGGCGTCCAGTATAAACCATGTGGGATTTTCTTAATTTAGTGAAAACCTAATTAATGTATTAGGGGGTTGGGTAGAAATTTACATTCATTAAGATAATTGGATGTCTCACCCATGCTTTTAGTGCTCGTTTAGGTTAAGGATGGGTTGAGAAGGCCTGGTTGGCAAGATCAACTTCCTTGTCCTTATGAAAGGAAAGTTGGTTTCCCATGTGTCACCCTATGGGGTAGGCGTCTAGTGAGAGACTGTTAAGATAACCCATGCCAATACCATGCGATGACACTCTTCCCTACTACAACCTAGCATTCCCTTGTCTTGTGTTCCCCTTTGTTGTTTGCGAGCCTCTGGAAGCGGTGTCACTATTATGTGATATTTGGTTGTACTTTGTATGTTGGAGTCATGATAGACCTTTGTGTCATGCTACTATCTTCTTGACTGCTTTGGTGGTGGGATCTTATTGTTATCTCCTAGCATGGGGGATGGACCTTAGGGCTCCATATGGTCGGGTGAATTTTTCTTTTTACTCCATTGGGTTTTCTAGTTGTTGTTCGTAAGCATGGAAGATGTATCTTTTGTAGCAAATTATGGATCTTGCACCAGTTCATGAGATAGTACTTATGTTATGTATTGTACTTGTAACTCTTTTTGTATCATGTAATGTAATTTTGATGTATTCTTCCCGTTGTTATAAGGTAATCTTTGTTGTAATATTGTAGCAATGTAATGATGTACCCTTATGTGAGGGAAATTGTATATGAACTCAATGGTTCCTATTTTATGACCTTTAATGATTATGTATCTGATGTCATGTATGGAGATGTATGTGTTTATTCATTTAATGCATTGGATTTAGAATCAACTTGTGTAGTTATTTAATTCACGATACATGTTTCGATGGGATAATAGATATGTTTGTAATGCAGTCATAGAACCTTAGAGGACATAGTTTAATTTACATGATATGTTTAGATAAGTTTGGCAATTCATGTTATTTCACCTAAAAAAAAAAATTGTGCCATAATTTGTATTTAGTTGTGTTGTCCTTTGGGGTTCTTTGGTGGGGCATTACACCATCAGTTGGGATAAATTGGAGGATAGGATCATAGTAGGACTTGAAATGCTTAAGCAAATGGAAGAACAAATGAGGGTCATTAAGAGCAGATTGAAAGAGGCGTCAAATTGACAGAAGAGTTATGCCAACAAGAATCAAAATTTTAGATAGTTCGCAACCGAGGATAATGTTTTCTTGAGAGTTAAACCTCATAAAAGTTCTATTTCTTTTGGAAAGTCTTCCAAGTTGGCCCCAAGATATGTGGGACCATTTAAAGTCTTGGAAGTGATTAACCCAGTTGCTTATAGACTAGCTCTACCACCTGCTCTGGCTTGATTTCATAATGTGTTTCATGTTTCCTTGCTTAAGCCATATCATCTTGATGTGACTCATGTGTTTGATTGGAAATCCTTACAGGTATAGGATCTAGGAGTGGTGCTAGTGGATCCCATTAGAATCCTGGATAGATGCTACGTTAAGTTGCGGAGAAGAGAAATTGCTCAATTTAAGGTCCAATGGGACCAGTACTCAAAGGACAGTGCTACTTGGGATGATGTGTAAGAAATAGAGCGCTCCTTTCCACATTTTCTTTCTTGAGAAAGAAACTTCAATAATTTTTGCTTGAAATTTTTTGGATTGAGATACTATGATGTTCCATGCTTTAAATTTTGATGTGATGTTGAAATAGGCATATATTCTAATTTGATGTTGAAATAGACATATATTCGGATGTGATGTTGAAATAGACATATATATTCTGATGTGATGTTGAAATAGACATATAGTTATGATGTGATACTGAAATAGACATATATATTTTGATGTGATGTTGAAATAGACATATATTTTGATGCAATGTTCAAATAGACATGTATGTTCAAATTTGATATGATGTTCTTTTTTTTCGACTTACTAGACATCAGGATGATGTCTCTTCTTAGAGGAGAAGGATTTCATAACCCAATTTTATTACATATTTATTATAATATGGAAATTTGAATTATTGAAGAAATTCAATATATATTAACTACAAATTTTGGAATTTTCAAAACTTGACTGAAAGAAGTTGACTGATGTTGAATTTGTGAACTTTTGGAAATTATCTTATATGTTATCAAGAATTGAATGTTACTGGTAAATTTGCAAGTGCAAGTGTGTGTAATTGCAGGTCGACAGATTGAAGGATGAGAACACAGTTGAAGTAGGATTATTTAGCTGGATTGAACGGTAAGCCAGTTGGAATCTGGGTGCACACACGAAAAATGGCATGATGATTTGCATTTGAACTATTTTGCATATATAGAAGAACATAACTTCATGAATTCAAGTGTTTTAGTGACTGAAATGAATGGCTTGTAGATTAACTTGTCTACTCAAACTCTACTTTTTGAAGAAAATGAAAGAAAGTATTATAAATAATGAAAAAAAAGGGATAAGTATTATATATATATACACATACATATACATATATACGTACACATATTTAAATTCATATCGAATACAAATTTGATAACCGATATATTCTAAATCGGACTGTTTAAAATCATGAAGGCATCCCATGAAGGACATGGACTGTCACAGGTTTAATGACAATATTCAAACCAAGTAATGGTCGGCAGAAAGGCAATAATGCCAATGCTTAGAAACATGCAAAAGACATTGTGGTTACCATTTTTTATTGATACCCTAGCAAAAAAGTAGAGCAAAGGAAGAAATTCGTCTAGCTCAAAGGCAAAAAGCAGAGAAAGAACTTGAGACAGGGAAAAATCTAAGGGAAACTTCACCAAAAAGGCTTGAAATTGAGGTAAATCGATCTTTATAGCAATAGACTTAGCTTTTATTTCCATTATTGAAACATGATAGAAGTATTCCTTCTCTTTTATCGAATATTTTCATAGCACGGTAAAAATGTGAGTCATTGTTTTTGTTTAAGCGGCCTTGAGCCGAATGCAAGAGTATTGTCAACCACCTTGTGGGGGTCACATGGCCTACAACCTGCTTAGTATGGAAAACCATTAAATTTTAGAGCCCTCGCAGCTATCTACAGAGCTAGGCCAAGGCTCGAGAGCCTTGAATAGTTCAACTTTCATTTTTATTTTACACATAGTGCTAGCCTTATAATGGCTATCAGAACTTATTCCAATCGACTGTGTTATTTGTATAGATTATCCTTGAAAACGATCAACTAACCATCTTGTGGGAGGGGCATGATTCCCCAGTATTTCATTCTTTTTATATTTACTAATGCTCATTATCAGATGAGTTGATGACAGTAAAGGGGCTTTAACAGATGTATTTAGAACTTTGCATTTGTATTGTTATTTTGTGTGAAGTTGACCTCGTTCGATAGGAACAAAGGAATGTTTTTAGTTCAAAGAATCACCAAGCCTTGCTTCCAAGGTCGATCTAAAAGATTGACAGGATTATTCTTGAATATGTATATGATACATACATAAGTCTGCATGTTGATTATAACTGTATGCATGGTATAAACCATCAAGCCCATATGGGTATTTTCAAGTATAACTATTGTTGCTAAGAAAGAAAGCACCCGACCTATTAGAATGGTTGATCCCAGAGCAACCTATGAATGTTTTTCTTGTAACCTAAATAGGCATGAGTTATGTTTAGAACCTGAAACTTCTATGTTTGTTTTTGGTTGAAATACTTGCTCAAGTTTTACATCAAGAAGCATGTCGAACTTTGAATCTTTATACTATTATGTTGCACATTGAATTTCAGTAATGAAAGTATTCAAGATCTAAATGTTAGGCATTTTGTACTCATGTATGAAACTGGGCTATTTGATTTGATAAAGAAATATTTTGGCTTGTTTGGAATTGACAATGAGAAGCTATAGACAATAATTGTTACTAGCAAAAAAACATTGTTTATTTTATGTTTATTGTGGAAAAACCCTATTCTATTTAAAATAGTGAACTTTTATTTGTAAAGCTATTATTTAGCATCTAAACAGCTTGAAATAGCAAATAGAAGTTGCAAACAGTGAGTGTTCTATTGGAAAATGACATTTTGTCATTAAATGTAATTGTTTATTTTGAAATAGTAATGTGGTGATGCAAACAGTGAATAATCTGTTGCAAACGACATTGTTTTGTTGTTAAGTTATCTTTGTAGCTGAAAACAACCTTGCTCATTAAACTGTTTAGTTGGAACAACATTGTATAGTTCTAACAGTGAACGTTCTTTAAGAAATGGCTTGTCTTATAACTGTTTAGTAGGAAACAGTGTTGGTTCTATTTAAACGATGAATGTTCATATGTAAGCAGCAATGTTAGAGTATCATAGTTTTGTGTGAATGCAAAAGGAACAACAATATGTGTGAAATTGTTAACATAAACTTGTTCTAATTCTTTTTTTTTTACAAAAGAAACATCAAATGGAATATTATTATTAAATGATTGCAATCTAAATTAATGATTATTTCAGAATGTATGCAAAAAATTCTAAAACTTAAGTAGGCACATATGTGTATGCACATAGACTTCATCTATACCTTATTTTATCTCTTAGTTCATTTTTAAATGGAAAATGCTTATGATGAAAAGTTTACAATAGTCATAAGAATGATATGACTGATTATTGAATTACTCTATTGAATCATAAATCTTATTTATGTTTAGAGAGTAAATTAGTAATCTAATTATTCTTTTGAAGACATATGTGAAAGAATATTCTAATACTTGAACGAAACGGTGATACCTTAGTTGACTAGAGCACCTTACGGTATATGCTACTAGAGGGTAGATAGTTGTTATGAGATGTTGTATAGTAGGAAGTTACCTTCTGGGACGGGTGCCAAAATGGAGTTCAGAGAGTATAGGTTTGCTTTACCAGAACCTATTGTATGTTGTTGTTGCAACACATTTATTATGCTTTTCCAAGCAATATAGTTCATTTTGTATGTACGAACTCTGTGATTTCACTCTCTGCCATTCCTAGCATAGATATTGAATTGCTTTTCTAACTTGTAGATAGAAATTGCATGTTGATGTATGGGAACGTACTAGATTCCACCTTGCAGATTATTCTCTTGCTAAACTTTTGTGCAAGATCAAGTATTCTTCAAGCCGAAAGAATTTTGAGGAAGCGTAAGCTTAGTGGTTGGGCAGTAAAGCACTTCAACCATGTTCTCATCCACAAGTTGAGGCAAGTGTCAAGGAAGAAACTTAGTTGTTCACAAGACTTCTAGTCTAAGATGTAACTTGATGTAATACATTCATGTCTTTTATGTAAAGTGTAAAATGTAAAAGAATTTGTGGCCTTAGGAGCCAAGTCAAACCAGATATTGTAATTTGATTTTTGAAGTGAATATATGAATCATTGACTCATTTTAAATGGATATGTGTAGCTATGATTGACTTTAGCCACTAGTTATGTCTTTTTAATTTAGAATATATTCATGTTTCAAATACAATAATGTTAATTAAGTAATAATTTAGGATGGGTTATTACACATATTCAAGGTTTACTATGACATCCACACAAGGGTAGGGCTTCACTCAAGTAACACTTCCACAAAGAATTTATAATTACAATGCAATGATACACACATTACTCATATCATGCATCACTAGGACATGCTAAAATAGAATAATATCCACATCATTTATAGGGAACATCAAAACTGAGGTTCTAAGAAAAACTAGCATAATTCTCAGGTAGAAAGAACACTTTCATTTGACAATTAAACATGCATCCAGTGCAAGAGGAAAATAATGCTAAATACCCATCTAGGTTTTCACAAGAATCCTAGGGACAACATGATTTGGGGACATAAGTCATTGACCCTTGAATATTCTAGTATGACAACACAACATTCCATTCATGCAATATATGATCAATTCACACATATGATGATACTTTACTAAGGATACAACGCACAATTCACCATAGACAACATTACCAGAAGAACACATTTTTACAATTCAGGCATATGAAATACCCATATTACTTTTAATGCATCAGTCACATAAGACATTTCACAATGCTCAATTGTGAGCCAAGAAATTACCACCCAATTTAATCACGTGCATTTATATATACACACACAAGGAGAACATGTAAGAATAAACAAGACCACTCAAGGGTCATTATGCACTCACACTTAACATAATCAAGACATCAAGATAGTAACCACTCATGAAAGCACTTCTTGAAAACTCAAGGGTTTGTCTAACACTCACAAGAAATCATTTCTCAAACATATCACACTAGGGAAAATGGCATCAATAATTGCTACCAACATCACAATAGCACAGGCAAAGACCCAACTAAAGCTCTCACACAATGAGCAATGTACTAGAGAGTGCCCATTCCCAACTCAAGAGACTCTCAACCAGGGGTATCTTCCCATCCTTGTCAAATGTGTTAGGGTCTAGGAAGAACTCTTCCTCCTCAAACACATTGTATGGGTCAGTTCATACTGAACCCTGAATAATGCCACCCAAGGAACCCGTGCAAAAAGTCAAACATTGATTCACCAAAACAAGCACTTGATTTATCACACACCAAGAACCAACAAACAAATGGGCAAGAACATGAACCTTTTGCATCTTAGCATAGTAGAAAAAGGACCTAGTGTTAAACCTAGTGCTTTGATACCAAATGCAAGGATCGTGACCCAAAAGAATTTCAAAAATTAAATAATAACTCATTATCTCATAAACATTAAAAAAAAATGAATCAACTTCACTAGATAAATAAATGGCATAACACGTCCTCATATGTGTAGTGCATAATCAAGGTAAAAGCACATAATATATAATATACAAAGTAAAACTCAAGCTCTTATGCAATATAGTCATCTAAATATACAATTTGGAAGTACAAGTATAAATAAATGATATAAGAATGATGTGAGGACATATATGATATAGTCTCCAACCCTCAAAGTCATCTGCAAGTCAAGAAACAAGAACATAGCTCAGGTTCTTTTTTTCCCGACCATGAAGCTTACGCTTCCCCAGAATTCTTCCTACTTGAAGAATATTGACCCTGCACGAAGTATCTAGCAACCTGGAAATAATAAGCAGGAGGGAATCCCGATGCAACCTAATATATCTACATGCATTTATATCATGAACATGCAATGTCCTACTATCAGGATATGGCAGAGATTCCTATAAATAAATGTTATACATAGCATTCATCTATTTCAATGAATGCATGGCTTTTTCCAAAGCACTAGAATAAATTAAAAGATCCCGAAAAGAGGATCGACCTTGTTTGTTAGTCCATATTTGGTACCCTATCCCAAAAGGTAAACCCAATTCACACATAGAAAACAATGACATGTATAATGATCACAAAATTAAATAAATACTCTTTTCCCTTTCATGAAAATGATTATATAAACATCTTTCGTTATTTCAATCTTTTCATGCATTAAAAACGGTAATACATAATTGTCATGCAATTCACTTTTTATATGCAGCTAGTTATAGACATGCATTTGATCTTTAATAACATTTCTCAACTTCATGCAATAATTAAAGTACATACATTACTATTTTCATTTCCTTGCAATATTTTAATGTAAAGTTAATATACTATTTCATTCCCATGCATAAATGATTAATTTTAATATCTTGCAAGTTAAATCCATAAGAAACCAATTCATAAAATATGTTGATTGGAAATAAAGAATCATATCCATAACAATTAAATGACATTTTCATATTTCATTTTTATAATTTTACTATGTAATCATCACAACAGATATAAAATATTTTCCAGTCTAACTTCACTATAAATATACTATATTATTTTACATATATACTATTGTTTTTAATAACCAAGGACTATGGATTGGCACAATGATTTAATAACAGTAACAAGGAATTCATCTATGATTACAATCACGAAATTGTAAACACTATAAATATCAAACAAAAAATAAATATAAAGTACATGTATGCAAGGGGATGACATGTCAACACTAAGGAAATACTCAAATTACTATACTTGTGATGGAGTATGAGGATGGAACTTCAAGAACAGATATATTAGACTCGTCAACACTTCAAAATATAATTAATTTCTAGAAGTGGTTGACAGATTCATTACCTAGACTAAGAATAAATATACAGAAATTCAAATGCATGATTGTTATATGTGCATTATACATAATAGTTAACTATATATTTATCAAATGTTATCATATCCCTATGTTTCAATCCCATTCTAAAGTTCCTCAATATACCTTATCTATCAATTATCCTCCATCTAGAGTACGAGGTAAGACATTCACTAAAAGACACGTAAAAGACTAACAATGTAAAAATTATATGTCATCTAAAGAGTTTGTACACAGATCAAAAGCTAGACTAAAACCCCCTCCCATTACTTACAAAGGTGAACATATGTACCTTGATTTAACATAAAGAGTTTAAGCACAAAACTCCCCCATAACTTACTAGGAAAAATGCATTTATCATTCATTTGATTGAAGCAATCGAACATACCTTATGCTTTCCAACTACAAGCATCTATTTGTGAGAAGCAACCGAAGACAACCCCAACTTGCAAGGATTCCATCAAAGAGCTTTCCCACTTGTAAGGAAAGATTTGGTGCGGAACAAACTCTCCTAACATCAAAACCTCATGGAAGAATGCAGATATTACTTTAAATTTTTCAATTACAGTTCATTAAGATACACTTAAAAAGAATAACAGAAAAGAGAAATGAACACATACACAATTGGACACCAGATTTACGTGGGAAAACCCTTACGGGAGAAAAACCCACCACACCAAGAAAAGCCTCTTTGTATTACAGTAACCAAAAGTTACATATAGAGATCGACTTCACTTTCTGATGTCAATTTTTATAGCAACATAATTTTCTGATTAACCTTGTACATAAATTCTCTCAAAAACATCCAATGAACTTACACAGATCAATCTGTATTCAATCAAACAACACTGTCACTCTTTGAACTTTTCACCATCATCGACCATTACAGAGCATAATCATTTTCCTCACAATCTATTCATCTTCCACACAGGAATGGTCACAACAGTCCAACTGCCAATGGTTCACATTCCACTTCGCTCATTGGTTCAAAATAAACCACATCAGGCAGTTGTTCAGTCAAAACATTCAAATAGAATCACATGTTGGTGAGACACTAGACTGTGTCTCCTCGATTCCTAAATGCCCGACTATCCTTATTGGCAAGAGTCACCACCATCGGCAAGAGTCATATCGAGTTCAAACCTATCACCCAGACTCACTCTATCGACAAGAATCATATTGAATACAAACCCATTGGCCAGACACACTATATTGCTAAGACATCACATTGATATCCATCTCATGCAAATCTATTGGCAAAAGTTTTGCTATCACTGAGAGTTCACAGCGAACAAAAATCCA
>VDFB02328173.1:0-23893 GCA_007258455.2 Sequoia sempervirens | reverse complement strand
AGACATCTTAATCGACATATGATAAGAAGAGTTATAACAATACTCTCCTAAATGAAGCCATTTAATCCAAGCTCTTTGCTGTCCTGAAACATAGTTTCTTAAGTAGCCTTCTAACCATTTGTTAACAATTTCTGATTGTCCATCTGTTTGTGGGTGATAACTAGTGCTTGGAGTAAGCACTGTCCCACTCAATCTGAAGATCTCTTGCCAAAAAACACTTAGGAACTTGCTGTCCCTATCACTGACAATAGTTTTAGGCAATCCATGCAAACGGAAGACCTCTCTAAAAACAACTCAACCACTTGAGCTGCTGTAAATGAAGTGGTGACAGCAAAGAAATGAGCAAATTTTGTTAGTCTATCGACCACAACAAAAATACAATCTCGTCCTTGCACCTTGGGCAACCCCGTGATAAAATCCATTGCAATGCTTTCCCATTTCTGATTCGGAATTGGCAAGGGCTGTAACAGACCAGCTGGATAAGAGTGTTCATTTTTATTCTTTTGACAAATCGGACACTCTCTAATGTAGTTCAAGAATTTTTCTTTCAACCCTCTCCAAGTGAATCTTTCACGAATCTGCTTATAAGTCTTGAAAATCCTTTGATGACCAGCAAGGGGAACATCATGAAAAGATTGTAGAATCTTCTTTTTAAGCTTAGATTCATGCACTAAAAAGATTCTATCTTTATAGTAAATTATCCCATCAACCAACTTATACCTTTCATCGACCAAATGACCTTCTAGCAAGCTGGTTGCAAACTGATTTTTAGCATAATCAGCAGCAATTAACTCCTTCCAATCTGCTGATAACTCACAAAGTGACTGCAAATGAGGCCTTCTTGAAAGAGCATTAGCCACTACGTTATTTTTCCCTTTGACATATTCAATGTCAAAGTCATATGTCTGGAGCTTACTTACCCACTTTTGCTGCCTTTCATTCAAATCCTTTTGGCGCATAAAATGTTTAAGACTATTGTGGTCAGTCTTAACAACAAATCTACTTCCCACCAAATATTGACGGAATTTAGACAAAGCATGCATGATGGCAAGCATCTCTTTGTCATAAATGGAGTAAGTTTTTTCTACTCCTCTCAACTTCCGGCTTTCAAAGACAATGGGATGTTTGTCTTGCATTAGAACAACTCCCACACCCTCACCTGAAGCATCACACTGTAATTCAAATGATTTTGTAAAATCCGGAAGAGCCAACACAGGACATGTACTCATGATTTGCTTAAATTTATCAAAAACTTCTTGTGCCTTCTTGGTCCAAAGAAAAGCTCATTTCTTTGTAAGATCTGTGAAAGGGGCTGCTTGATGAGAATGAGGGGCTGCTTGATGAGAATATCCTTTTACAAATCTTCTATAGAATCCACATAACCCCAAAAATCCTCTCAAATGAGAAACATTCTTTGGAGTTGGCCAATCAAGAATGGCTCTTATCTTCTCAGGATCAACTTTCACACCCTTTGAACTGATAATGTGGCCAAGATATAAGAGTTCTATCATCCCGAACTCACACTTTGATTCTTTGGCGAACAAACATTCCGCCTCCAAAATACTAAGCACTTCTTCCAAATGCTTAAGGTGCTCTTCCCATGACTTACTGAAAATGAGAATGTCGTCGAAGAAGATGAGCACAAACTTCCTCAACTGCTGTCTAAAAATCTTGTTCATACAAGATTGAAATGTTGTTGAAGCGTTTGTCAAACCGAAAGGCATGACAAGAAATTCAAAATTCCCAAAGTGACCTCTGAATGCTGTTTTTTCTATGTCTGTCTCCCTCATTCTGATTTGATGGTAGCCCGAACAAAGATCAATCTTCGAGAAGAACATAGCCCCATGGAGCTCATCAATGAGCTCATCAATCCTAGGGATAGGATACTGTTGGTGTACGTTTTATCATCCACCGAACACACGCTATCCTATTAAAATAATGTTTATTATTTATTTATTAATGCTCAATATTGTAATTTATTGTAATTTAGTGATAAGATCGTCTCCGATCTTATCTGGAGTTTCTTTTTAGAAACTTTCCGTTTTTTGTAAATCTTGTAAACTATTTATTGAGCGTCTTGCTCATTGTTTAATACATCGATTTATTTACCAATTACCTGTGTAATATGGTATCAGAGCCAGTACGCTCAAAATTAAATTTTTAATTCATAAAAATCTTTTTAAAGATTTTTCAAGTTATTGAATTAAAAATTTGATAAAATCTTCTTGAAAATATTTTCGAAGATTTTTTTTGAGAGCAGGATTTCGAAATTTGTTTTTTAGAATTTCGAATGTGGTTCTTCTGAAAAATTTCGAAGGGTTTTATGATTGAAAGTCGTGCGATTTTCAAATCCTTCTGGTCGTCGTTTTATTCTGGCCAGAATTGCGTAACCACTGGTGGCGGATGATATTTTTCTGAGACAAGTCGATTCAATGTTATTTGCCTGCGCGTTTTGTTCTGGTCACGGGTGTTTCTGGGCGTGTTTTCATTTGATTCTAGCTGCGTTTCTGAGTTTTTTACTGGCGTTTCTCTGATTTCTTAGCTCGCGATTTGAAGAATCCCTGGTCCACGTGTTTTCGTCACATTTCTGGGCGCGATTTTCAGTGTGTTTTGGACGTGTTTCATTGTTCCTGGCCTCAATTTAAATCAGTGTTCTTTGGCCATGTTTCTTCGTCTTTTGTGACGTTTTTGTCTGATTCGTGGTTGCCCAGACATCTGCAATATTTTTTTTTGCCACGATTTTGTGTGGATTCGAGCTGGTTTCTGCAACTTTTTGGAGTTCTCATGGCCGCCTAGGGTTCCAGTTTTTTTCGTCTAGGGTTTTCAACCCTCAGATCAAGTCGAAAAAAAATTTTGATTGCAGATTCTTGGTGGGTTTTTCGAGAGCTCAACTGGGTTGGTCTCCGAATTTTCTAGGTGCATAGTTTTCCGTGCCTCAAATTTTGTGCCATCCGTACACTGTACTTTCTGCAGTCTGGACCTGAATCTGCCTCTATTTTTCGTGCCTCGAAAAGCGTGAAGATGGCCAATTTAAGTAATTTAATGCTGGAGGGCAGTCAGAGATTGAATGGCAAAAATTACAACACTTGGAAGCAGCGGATGCTGACAATTTTTGAATACCGCTGTCTTGATCAGATGATCCTCGGCAAAGCTACTCGTCCCGACACGGTGGGTAAGGATCAGGAGAAGTTTGATGAGCAGAATCGTGAAGCCGTCATACTTATTAAGCTTTCAGTTACTGATGATCAGCTCCCTCAGATTCCACTTGGAAAATCAGCTAAGGAGATCTAGGATCACTTGAAGGGTTTGCATGAAACTTCCGACAAAAGCCATGCGTTTTTCTTGAAGAATATGTTGTTTTCTATCATGATGGATGAGAAGACAACTCTGCAAGCGCAGCTGAATAAAATCCAGGGGATCAGAGATCAGTTGGAGGCGATTGGTCGGAAAATGGAGGAGGAAGACATGGTCGTGATCACCCTGAAGAGTCTACCGAAGTCCTATGAACACTTCATAGAGACTCTCAACATTACATCTGCTAATGTTGATCTCAAGTTTCCGAATTTGTGCACTATCCATGCAAATGGGATCACCGAGACAATGGGCCTCGGTAGGCAAGTGAATCATCATCCTCCACGGGCTGTGCTTCTGTGCTTAAAACCCATGTAGCTATCATGTGGAAAAGGTCACTTCGCAGCTAGAAAGGCTCCACGACTCAAATCAAGAAGAAAATACCACCAGAATTCATCATTGGCAATTTGGCTACAATTTCAAGAAAGTGATTGTTGTAGTTCGCTTTTGGCTTCCGAGCAAAGTAGCGGGAGGGTTTCAGCAGAAAACGAATATTGCCGAGCACTCTGAGCAGAAGGAATCTGCCTTTTATGCACTCATGGAAAAAAGGCCTGCAGACCATGTCAAATCCTCTGCTTGGTACATAGATTTTGGTGCCTCGCGTCATTTCTCACATAGGCGTGACTGGTTCACAGACTTTTCCTCTTGCACTGACTCAGTGATTTTTGGAGGAGGTGAGGAATACACGGTTGCTCAAGACAAAGTAATCGCTCGTGTTCAATCCGGGCGAGGGATCTCATATTCCTCAACGTGTATTATGTACCTGATATCGAGCTCAATCTTCTCTCAGTCAGTCAGATAATGCGGCATTCTCCCCAGATGGATGTGGTATTCAGCTCGCATAGATGTTCAATTGTTGATCGCAACACTCGCACAACGGTGGCCGTTGGGATAGAGGATCATGGCCTTTACAGGCTTGTGGACACAAGTGATTCTCCGGAGTTAGCCTTGGCAGCCAAAAATTCGGCTGTCACCAATCTTTGGCACCAGCGGTACGAGCACTTGAACGTGCACTATCTCTCTCAGCTTGCTCGAGAGGGACTTGTAGATGGCTTACCTGACATTCAGACTCAGCATCAAGGCGTTTGTGGTGCTTGTCAGGCCGAGAAGCAGCATCGCACACCATTCAAGGATGGCGACTCTTGGCGCGCTTCTAAGGTACTTCAATTCGTTCATGCTGATATTTGTGGCCCTATGTCTACTTCTTCTGTAACTCGTTGCAAGTACTTTCTACTTTTTGTTGATGATTATAGTAGGAAAATGTGACTGTACTTTCTTAAACATAAATCAGAGGTTTTTAATGTATTTCAGAAGTTTAAGGCCTTGGTTGAAAAAGAGTCTAGTTCTTGTATTATAACTCTTAGGTCAAATAATGGGGGGGAATTTTGTTCTAGTGCATTCTCCAACTTTTGTGATACTCATGGGATAAAACGTCAGTTAACCACACCCCACACTCCTCAGCAAAACGGTGTTGTAGAGCGACGCAATCGTATGATTGTTGAGATGGCTCGCTCTATGTTGCAACACAGGAGTGTTCCTACCAAGTTTTGGGCAAAAGCAGTCAATACTTCAGTCTATCTCCTTAATAGGTCACCCACTCAAGATGTTAAGGGGAAGACTCCTGAGGAAGTTTGGTCTGGTCGCAAACCTAGGATCAGTCATTTGAAAGTTTTCAGCCCTCTTGTGTATGTTTGGATTCCAGAGGCCAAGCGCACTAAGCTGGACTCCAAAAGCCAGAAACTCATGTTCACAGGGTATAGTGACAACCACAAGGCATATAGGCTGATTGATATAGACACTGATCGTCTTATCTTCAGTCGAGATGTTGTTTTTGATGAGGAACGAGGTCCATTTCACTCTTCTTCACCTGTTCAGCATTCAGAGGATCAGCCTCTACAGGATCCTGATATGGGCGTCCGACTTCCGTTAGGTTCACCTGATGGGAGGGATGACGAAGACCTAGTCTTTGATGATGCTCAACTTGAGTTTCCTCCAGATGATAATGAACATCCCCCTGCTGAACCTGTTCCAGATCCTCAACCAGATCCAGCTCCTCCTGTTACATCTAATGTTGGCCCCTCTACTCTCCGGCCAAAATGGTGGGCTAAGACTATCAGTGATCTTCGTGCTGATGAGCTCATTGAGGGTAGATCATCCAGAAACAAGAGCAAACAGCAGTCTACAGTAAATTTTGCTCTCATGACCAACATTCACAGTGTTTATGAGCCTTAGACATATTCAGAGGCAAAAGGGATACCTGAGTGGGAAAAGGCGATGGAATCAGAATACCAGAGTCTTCAGAAGAATCACACTTGGGCCCTTTCTGATCTTCCTCCAGGGAAGAAGCCCATTAGCTGCAAATGGGTGTACAAGGTGAAATACAAAGCTGACGGAACCCTTGACAAGTACAAAGCTCGTCTGGTTGCACGGGGTTCTCACAGAAAGAAGGCATTGACTACGAGGAGACCTTTGCTCCTACAACCAAAATGAGTACCATACGGCTTGTCCTTGCCTTAGCAGCCCAATTTGGTTGGAAGGTCCATCAGATGGATGTGAAGAGTGCTTTCCTCAACGGTGAGTTGAAGGAGGAAGTATACATGACGCAGCCTCCAGGTTTCAAAGTTGCTGGTCAAGAACAGAAGGTGTGCAGATTGGTCAAAGCACTCTATGGCCTGAAACAGGCTCCTCGGGCTTGGTACATAAAAATTGACACGTACCTCACAGATCATGGCTTTCAGAGGAGTCCATCTGACTCGAACCTGTATGTCAAGAATACTGGTAATGAGATTCTGCTTGTTGTTGTCTACGTGGATGACTTGATCATTACTGGTAGTTCGGCACATTTGATCACTGAGATCAAACAGGACTTGTGCAAAACTTTTGACATGACAGACTTGGGCCTCCTGCATTATTGTTTAGGTGTTGAGGTTTGGCAGACAGAGAGCAGCATTTTCATCTCCCAGTCCAAGTATGCTCGAAGTTTTTTGGATAAGTTCCGAATGCAGGATTGCAAACCTGCCTCCACACCCATGGAAAAAGGGCTTAAATTGTCAGCTAAGTCCGATTCACCTGTGGTAGATGATACATTGTTCAGGCAACCAGTAGGCAGCCTCATCTATCTTGCTGCTACTAGACCTGACTTGAGTTTTGCAGTGAGCTACATATCACGCTTCATGACAGCCCCCAAGGCTAATCATTGGGTAGCAGCAAAGCGTGTGCTGCGTTATGTGAAGGGCACTCTTGATTTTGGACTCTTGTACACTCGGAGTCATGATCCTAAACTCGGTGGGTTCATAGATTCAGATTGGGCAGGTTCAGTTGATGACAGGAAATCAACATCTGGGTATGTGTTCAATTTGGGATCCGGTGCAGTCACATGTACTAGTAAGAAGCAGCAGGCAGTGGCTCTCTCCTCCACAGAAGCAGAGTATTGGGGAGCAGTAAAAGCAGCATGTGAGGCAGTTTGGCTTCGCCGGATGCTTGCAGATATGCAAATATCTCAAGTAGGTCCGACTCCCTTGTTCTGTGATAATCAGGGAGTTCTCAAACTTGCCAAGAATCCGGTCTTCCATGAGCGAACCAAGCATGTGGAAACTCACTGTCATTTCATTCGGAAGCTGGTTGAAGACGGATCAATTCAGTTGCTGTATGTTCCGACAGAGGATCAAACAGCAGACATTCTCACCAAGTCGCTCAGTACAGATAAGTTTGTAAAATTCAGGGGGCATCTTGGTGTAGTAGATAGATTGAACATTAAGGGAGGGTATTAAAATAATGTTTATTATTTATTTATTAATGCTCAATATTGTAATTTATTGTAATTTAGTGATAAGATCGTCTCCGATCTTATCTGGAGTTTCTTTTTAGAAACTTTCCGTTTTTTGTAAATCTTGTAAACTATTTATTGAGCGTCTTGCTAATTGTTTAATACATCGATTTATTTACCAATTACCTGTGTAATATATCCTCTCTTGAAAAACCACCGCGTATGCTAAGATTGCGAGAAGATCATATGGCGATTCCAAGGTTTCTTTTGTCGGGTCTCGACGTGTGGATAAGCTCAATGGGCGTTGTGATTTGCTGGTAATAAACAAGGGGACTTACGTTAAGGAAATCTTCACAAATTTAGGAATTAGGCGGATTTATCATTAGAAGGCTTCTTCACTTAGGACTTTCAATATGGATCTCAAAAAAAAAAAAAAAAGGATAAGGGTTTAGAAGGTCTGTTCTATGCCTAAGAACTTAAGAGACAGTAAGGATCCGGTGAAGGGGATAAACCACACTTTGTTTCGCCTCCTGCTAGACAACATACGCAAAATGGGTGCAATCTTCAATGGGTGTGATAGTGATTTTCAAACCTCGAATGAGGCTGAAGTTAAGCCTCCACAATTATAAGCTCAGGCTAACTTTACGCATCGAATGCAAATCATCCATTCGAAGAAAGTATGAGCAATACTTCACCTTTGAATCCATACGATCAATCTCTCATTCACTTAACCAACTTTCAAAACAAATTCTATTTAATCTAATTCTAACTATAATCTATGGCGGAAGAAGATATGCAACCTCGCTTACTATTTGACAATAAAAGCTATTCAAAGCAAATCATGCATAAGAGCTTTTATTATTCGAAATAGTCTCAATGCAACAATCTCATACTCTGTCTCCACACATTACAAATGAGGGGGCGAGCTCAATTTATAGGCTCCCCAATTACAATTCAATGGCCAAGATTAATTTCAAATCAACGACCGAGATTACAAAATAAAACCCTAATTAGGGTTTGTCACTTTCGACCAATGAGAAAATTTCATTTGAGGACACTTGTCCCTTTTGCTAAATATAGATCAACAATAAAATAGAATGTTGTTGCATGTTGATTTGGAACAATTTGATTGGTTGGAAGATGATGATGCGCCACCTCAGCGTGCTGGATGTCTTCCTTGGTTGCTTCATTTTTCTTCCACGTGCTTGCCTTAGAATGACTCTGTCCGTTGTACTTGTTCCTTCCTAGCTTTGATCTTGGATTCCTTTTGAGACTTTGATTTCTTCTTCTTACCTGTACTGGAATCTTTGAGGTCTGGAAGTCTCCCCTTGGAGCGGGTGTCTGGACTTGAAGTTGGTTGCTTTGAACTTCCTCCTGCTTGAACTGGGTTGATGTTATTACTTTGGATTTCCTCTTTGAATTCTCCAATTTGTGTCGAGAAATTGTCTAAGTATGGAGATCTGTTTAGAACACTCTTCTTGTCACCTTCTGATTCTGATTGGAAGTTTGTTTTTAATTCCTCAGGAGATGAAATCCCTCAAGAAGTTGCCCTAATTGCTTCAACAGGTCTGGGATTGTAGATGAAATCCTTCCAAGATGTCCGGATATCCATTCAAGTGTCTTGAATTTGGAGAAGAATGCCCCCGTGCTTTCACCATGATAGAGGAAATTGGAATTTTCTCTGTGGAGTATTTCCCATACTTAGCCAAATTTTGGCTATTCAAGTTCATTTTGTACCACCTTCACACGGACTATTCAACATTTAGCCAAGGTTTTGGATGAACTTTGCCTATGGATTTTTCTTCAATTTTGAATTTGGCTTGTGCTATGTAGGACAAATTCCATCCTTGGACAAGGATTTTATTCACTTCCTCTTTATTTTCCTCTTCATCCTTCCTATTTTCCGTCCAACACATAGCCAATTTTTTGAGTTTTAGCTAATTTTCTCATCCTCTCCTTGGGCGGACTTCACATGAGCTTGGACGTTTTTCTTCAATCAAAGTCGGACTTCATGATGCTCAAGACATTTTCTTATCCAGGTCAGACTTTATTTTGCCTTGAACATGCCTTACAAAGGTTTGGACATGCTATGCTTAGGCAAGGTTGGACTTTCTCATGCTTGTTCCATCCTTTTTCCCTCACTCCATTTGGGTTGAAGCAGACTTGCCACCATTCCACGCCATTGCTTCTTCTTTGAAGATTCGTTGTCATCCACCTGCAAGAAATAAAATAAACAAATTCAGATTTTCTCTCCTCTGAATTCTAGCTCCGAAGTTAAAATTTTAACACTCTCTCTCTCCTGAAGTCACGGTGAATTTTGTGTCGAATTTATCATTTCAAAGCGAATTCCATACTCTCTTTGCAATTTTCATCTTGGCACGGGCATATTTCATATTTAATTCTCCATTTTAATCTCCCGAAGTCGGAATTCTCACTGATTTGCCATACTCTCTCTCTAGAAGTCGAACTCTTTGAGATTTGTTTTATTTATTTTATCAAGGCAAACTTTCAAGACTTTTGTGATTTATTTTTTATCCAATCTCCTCTTCATTTTCTTTTATATTCCAATTTTATTCCCAATTTCGTCTAGCCAAGCCAAAATTTTAGCCATTCCATCGATAAATGTTATGCCAGATCCCTATTTTCTTCGGCCATGGCGAATTTTAAATTGCACTGAGCACATTTTCTTCTGCCAAAGTCAATTTTTTCTTGCTCGGGCGAACTTAATTAAGGCAAAGTCTTGGTCTGGATGTCTTCCTTAGGTGAAATTCCTCGACGGTTGAAAAATTCTTATCTCTTCTGGCCCAAGGCGAGCTTTCCTACCTCTTTGCCTTGTGCATTTTCTTCTGTGTATTTGGCCAAAGTTGTCAATTTTTATAACATTTTCTCCAAACATCCATACTTAGGCAATCTTCCATTTTCATGCTAGGCACACTTCATTTTTTCTTTGCCTTGGCCTAGGCGGATTTCCCAAAGTCTTTTCCACTTTCCACATGCCATAGCGAATTTTCTTGCACTTTCCTTTCAAACTTTAGCACTTGACCTCTTGAAAATGTCATAACACTTAGTCAAAAATCTCAATTTTTTATCCTTAAAGCCTCTATACTTAGGCAGATTTTCGAATTTCCCTTGACTAGGCACCAAACACTTGGCAAAAATTGTAATTTTCTCCCTTCATAGACCATGGCGGACTTTCCAAGCACTTGGACAAGGTGAGGGCGGACTTTCTATGGTCTTGGCATCATCTCTTTGAACATGGCAGACTTCCAAAGATTTTAGCACTTGCCTTAACACTTTATCCTTTGGAAATGATTCTCCACCTTTTTAGGCCCTTACACTTAGGCAAATTTTCGAAATTTTCCTTACTAGGCACCAATACTTAGTGAATTTTTTTATTTTTCTCTTTCCCATGTGCCTAGGCGGACTTTCCAACCTCTTGGCAAGTGTATGGCAGACTTCCTTGACCTTTTGCCACTTCCCCTCAAGTGCATGGCGGACTTTCTATGCTCTTTGGACATGCTTGGCGGACTTTGAAGGAGGCTAGGACAAGTATGGCAGACTTCATCTTGGTCTTGGACATTCCTTCTTGAGTGCTGGGCGGACTTTCCTTAGTCCTTGCCATCCTCTCCTTAGTGCTGGGCGGACTTTGAAAACTTCCAGACATTCCTTCCTTCCTTCCGTCCCACATTTCAAGGACCATCATCCTTATGGTGAATTCTTCAAACTTAACCAGATTTTCATGAATTTTGCTCTTTTTTGAGTTGATTTTCAGTTATTTCGACCTCAAATCTGACTGATTTTCAATGATTTTTTCATAATTTTGATGCTTTTAAGTCTGATTTTTCTCATCTTTTTGACTGATTTTCCATGCTTTTTACCTCCTTTTCCAAATTTTTCAATATTTTTCAATTTTCTCTTTGATTTTCTGAGTGATTTTTCGATTTTTTTGAACTTCTGAGTGGATTTTTGGAATTCGAGACCTTTCCAAATATAGAAACTTTCTAAAAATAGAAAAAGCAAAACCCTAAAAAATAGGGAACCTCGTTTGGTCCAAAAATGCCAAAAATGAAAAAAGCGAAAAAGCAAGATTTCCTAAAAAGTAGGAAGTCTCAGAATTGGCCAAATTCACAAGCGATCTTCGTTTCCTGGGCCTTCTGAGCGCTTCCATGACGTCTACGCACTGTTTCAAGCATGGATTATTGACTTGGCTCGAGTAACTCTCGGCAAACTAACTTGAAACTCTCAAGATAATGACCTCATTGTAAAAAGACAAGTGATAAGCAGTTGCGAAGCCAAGGCAAAAAAAGCAAAAACAGGGGGTCCCCATTTGCAATGGGGCGATGTGTGAAATGGTCACAACAGATACCTATTCTTGATGGTCTTCTGATTCAATGCACGGTAGTCAATACACATACGCATCATACCATCTTTCTTTTTTACCAGCACCACTGCAGAAGCAAAAGGACTCTTGCTTGGTCTAATAAAACCACTCTCCAAAAGCTCCTTGATGGCTTTTTCAATCTCATCTTCCTGCTTCTTTGGATAACGGTAAGGTGTATTCATGACAGGCTTTGCTCCTTCTTCTAACTCAATTACATGCTCAGAACCTCTTTCAGGACGTCTTCCAGGAGGTAGGCTTCCAAAGACTTTGCTCTTCTTTGAAAATAAGGCTTGAATATTAGGGTGATATTGCCTTTTCTCCTCCACTGAATCAGCTGGTAGAACCAAACATTCAGCAGCCCATTCAACCTGATCGTGACGGACCAATCTTTCCATCCTCTTCAAAGACACAATTCGAGGGCCCTCGTTTGACATCCCTCTTAGAACAACCTTCCCTCCATTAGACTGAAATTTAAGCTCCATAGTTTGCAAATTCAATGTGATCTCACCAAGAGATCGCAGCCATTGTATGCCTAGCACAACATCAGTGTCTCCAATTCCCACCACATAAAAATCATCTTTAATCTCATAATTTCCCAATTGCATAGAGAGGTTAGGAATCTTCCTCGTGCAAGACATAGTAAAACGATCTACTACCATTACCTTGAAACCATCAAATTCTTCAGTCTTCAAACCTTTTTTAGCAACCAATCCTTCATCAATAAAATTATGAGTTGCTCCAGTGTCAATTAGAGCAACAATCCTTTGGGAATTAACTACTCCATGAACCCGAAAGGACTCATTTTTCTGAAAACTTGATAGTTGTGCAAAAGCACTACCATCTACCACCTCATCAGGTTTCTCTTCAGGGGCTTCTTCACCTTCACTACTTGGTGATTCGTATTGCTGATCAGACGAATCGGATTCTGATCCATAATCAGAATAGCCCTCCATTCGATTTGCTTTGCCTCTTCCATAGCAATGGTGACCCTTAACCCAAGGTTCACGGCAAGTGAAGCAAACTCCATCTTTTCTAAGCTGTTCTCTGAGCTCCTCTGATAACCTTGGTGGAAACTTATTAGGCAGATTTCAAGAATGTTTCTTATCCTTCTTATGGCTGAAAGGTTTCGAATGAAACTTAGGCCTTGGGGCTGCCAACTCCATGCTCCTTGCTTTCTTAATGGCTTCATCTAGAGTTGGTGGATCAAAGGCTTTAACCCATCCTTTCAAAGGCTCCATTAAACCTTCAGCAAAAAGAACCACAAGTCTTCTCTCAGTAATGTTAGGCACCATTAATGACAACCTCTGAAAATCAGCCACATAATTTTCTAAAGATCTCTGTTGTTTCAATTGTGCCAATTCTCTGAATCTCAATTCTGGATCCTTAGTATCAAATCTCTCGATCAGCTTGTTGGTAAACTCGTCATAGGTACGAATGAAGTTATGGCCAAGAGTGACCAAACCATGAGTCCACCATTCGTGAGCTATCCCATCCAAATACAAAGTAGCAAATTTGATAGCATCTCCGTCTGGCATGGGTCTGAGACAAATAATTATCTAGCTTTTGCACCCATGATCTGGCTGTGCACTTATTACTACCATCAAAATGCTCCATAGTTATCTTTCCCAAAGCTCGGTAGGAATCATTTCTAGGCACCATAGGAGGACGTTGCTCATTCCTTCCTCCATTTCTCTGACTCCTTTGGTTCATCAATTGATCAAAGGTCCAAGTACCTCTCAAATCAAGAGGTAGAGAGACATATTCCATGTAAGCTTGACGTGCATCATCAACAAAGGTTGGTGAAGCTTCAACCGGTTGTTGCTCTTCCATTGTCGTGAAGACGGGAAAAAGGGGTCTAGAGGATGACCCACTAGGAATCGCAGCATGTTGACCCACAATTATGTTTCTTGTATTCACCTCAGGACTGCCATTATTGTTATTCCCATTAACTCCACTGCTTTCTCCACTTGAATTATTCTGGGGCTGAAAAACATTAAGTGTTGCTTGCTGGTCCAACTTGGATAGTAATTGGGACATCATGTCTATCATTCCATCAAACTTTTTCTCTGCTCGATCCCTTTCGTCCGACATGTTTTTAACTATTTGACTGACTTCCTCTTCCTCTAACTTTTCTATACCTTCAACTGTTTTGCCCAGATCCCTCAAAACTTCTGAAAAGGTCTCTGCCTCTGGAACGGAAGGAAATTGATACTGACTTCTGGCCTGACTTCTGGTGAATGGCCTAGTGTCTCTTTCACTCATTAGACAACCAACTGCAAATTGCCACAGGATGGCAGAATCTTCTCCTCTGATACCACTGAAATATGCTAACCAATTTTTTCGAAGGAATTACACAACATAAACCAGCAATAGCCAACTGGATTAGCGTTAGCATCAAACTAAAAACCAAGCTTAAAGGAACTCGACGCCAAGAATGCACACTCAATCCAAATGATGGAAAGGTGTTGTCATCTGGCGGAGAAATTAAAGAACAGCACTTGAAAGAAACTACTCAACGTCAAGAATGTGCACTCAAGATCCCACTGAGGGCGAGGTGCTAACATATGACGGAGTGATTACTTAAAATTGAAACTAGTAGGCGGATAACCAGCCATGAAGCTACAACAATCTAATTCATCCGCTGCGGCGGGCATCCACAGAACTGTGGGGATTCACCACTTGAAAGTGGGCACAATCATATAACAATTTCTTTCTCTGCACTGGCAATAAACTGTCCAAGGGTAATTAATAGAAAATAAAACAAGTAGTTGCAGCAATAACATAGGTTCGATTAGTACTACTAATCAAAACCTTACAATTCAAAAGACTGCAAAAACATGTATTACAATGATAGAGAAATAATACTAGAAGAGAAGAATGAGTTCTATGATGTTCCTTTACTTTTCCAATGATAGAATTATGACCAAAACAGAAAATATATGAGTCTGATAAAAAAACAGAGTTCTGGAATTCTTAATCAGCAAACTGTGAAAACCAATGAAGTATTCATAACTCACTCATTTCACCTCCAAATCGAATGAGATCAAGTGCAATGGATTGCTAGAAGGTAGGCGACCATGCTGAGATGAAGAAACAGCTTCAAAGAACTTCTATGAATTTTACACAAATCCCAAGGCACTTCCAGAAAAGTACGGCCCTCCTTGAAGGGGCAATTTCTCTTTAAAAATCAAATTCTCAATCATAAAATCTCAAAATTGGCATGAAGGGTCGCCCTTGATCAGCAATTAGAATGATGAAATGCCCAGAACCAAATTCGAACTGAAAATAAAGTTATAAATTAAAATCACCTTCAGCTATAGATGAAACAGCTTAACCAAAATTGATAAATCTTCAAAATTTCTTTACAATCGAGCTCAATTTGCTAATCTGGATGAGAAGCAGCGAATTCCAACTAGGTGTTGTATTTCAAACACGAAATTGGATAATTGGCTAGGAGGTAACATCCTCAAAGCAAGATTTCATTTGTCATTCCGACAGCATAACAGTATGATAACATGAATGGATCCAAGGCTGGAGCAAAATCCTTCATTAAATAGAAGCTCACAAAACTCTTCAAATTCCTGAGAAACCACACCAAAAGACATAGGAGTCTTTTCAAATTTCCAAAAAACAATTAACTCCTCAAGATGGCGTCCCTTTTTGCATAATATGAATTTCACTTTATTTTAAAATTCTCTCTTTTAAAAGTGGCGTCCACTTTTCCCAAGGCATTATGTTTTTTTTCAATAATTAATAAATCACCTCATGAAGGCGTCACCCTTCCAAGACCCTCTTTTAAACACAACTTAAAGTTGTTCTCCTAGGCCAAAGGGGTCAACTGCAAATTATAACCTCAATGCCTTTATTCATCATAAAAATGCCTTAAGAAGTCAGACATGAATTGCAAATAATTGCTCCAACTGGAAATGATGTACTGAAAGCTGACAAACTCCATATTGCTTAAAATAGAATTTACTATAAATAGTAAACTCTCAGAAATGCCAAAGAACCTCAGAACTGGAAACCCTAATTTTACCTCAAACAAGCCTACAGGTTTCCGAAATAGGCTGATGAGTGACAGAACAAATTACTGATGAGAAGGGGACATTACACAAGCTTCTAAAACAAGATCGTTGGAGATAGCAATTTGGAAGCAATACCAGTTCCACCTCCACAGAGCACGCGTTCTCTACCAAATCTACTGCTAAGAACAAAGGGAAGGCTCAACCTTCTCAGCTGAAAGGTTGTAATGTCCCCTTTTTAGCATGCTCAGGTTTGCGGATGGTTTAGCCTATAATTTTAACCCTCATAGGCTAATGAGGATGGTTAGGGGGTCTTTTGGGGATTGTATCGTCTCCAGTGTTCAGAAACTAGCAGCTTTGGCTTTCGTTTGAAGTCTCTAGGACTCTGTATGCTCAACTTACTACTTATAGTAAATCAGGAATGGATAGAGAGGGACACTTACTATTTTTAGTAAGGTGTGTGGTCGTATGCAGCTCCATCAACTTAGCTCTCAGTTCATACAGCACTCAGAGATTATGAGTATTCATAGAGATATTAATGTTTATTTGGCTTAAATAAACATTAATTATTTTAAAAGATTATAATATTAAGATATAACTTAACTTAATATTGAGGGTCAAGGCATCGTAAGAAGGGGCCATTTATTTAATTAATTTATGGGCGCTCAACCCAAGGTGGAGATTGTGGAGAATTAAATGAAATATTATAATTTCATTTTTAATGTTTAATGGTGCTTTTTGGGAGGGGGTCGACCCTCTTTGAAGGCTTATAAATAAGCATTGAGGAAGAGAATTGGGGGCATTCGATTGAGCATTTGGAGTTGGTGAAAATTTGTCTGAGAGAGGAGACCAAGGGTTTCTGAATTAGTTAACCATTGGAGAATGGTAACTCTCCATTGTTGCAGCCATTTGAAGTGGTGAAATATCCACTAATTTGGTATTGGAGAGGGTTTCACACAAAGGCTCTATTTGTGCACAAAAACCAGAATATTTGATAAGGGTTTCAAAGTAGGAGCGAAAGATTATTTATCAGACTGAAGAGCAGATTTAAGAGTTGTTCAGTTGTGATTGTTGGCACAATCTTCAAGAAGGGACGGCCTGCAGATTTGAGTTTCTATAGCAGCAAGTGGCGCCCCTTTCAAGAGGCAAGATTTGGGTGAAGAAGGGCATTAAAAAAATCCAAGGAAAATCAAGGAAGTGCGCAAAATATAAAGGAAACCAGCCACGCAAGTCCCAAGCAAAAAGGCAAGCTGGTTGAAGAGATTCGAATTTTCAAAGGTTGCTTGAAGGTTGCTTTTTGGCTGTAAATGTGAACAGCAGCTGCAAATTTATAATTTTCGGGTATGATTGTATTGAGTTATTCTATCTAAAGCTCGAGCAAATAAAAAAATATATATATTTGAGGTGTTGTTATTTATTCTAGTTTTTTGTATTTCATTTCATGCCTTGCATTTTGTTTCAATATATGCAAATACAAAAAAATCAGAAAAAACCTTGTGAGAACACACAGAAATTGCAAAGCATAAACCAAAAAAAACGAGACACCAAATCTAGGGAGAGAAGAGTTCTTACAAAGGCTCTAGTTCTTCTCAGGACAGCAAGAAGAAAAAGAACGTTCAGTGCAATTACAGCCATAAATATGGTCACATGAAGGCTAACTGTCGAATTCGGTTGGCTTTTGAACAAAAGAAGCAAGAAGGGTCTCAACAAAAGGCAAATGTCGCAGAACACTATGAGAAGAAAGAATCTACATTCTATGCTTTTATGGCCAAAAGAACTGCAGATCCAGTAAAATATTCTACCTGGTATATTGATTCAGGGGCTTCGCAGCATTTTACTCATTGTCGAGATTGGTTCACCAAATTTGAACCATTCTCTAATTCTGTCATTTTTGGAGGCGAAGAGTACACAATTGTTGGTGAGGGCAATGTTTAGATTCACTCAGGAGGAAGAAATTTAATCTTTTTTAATGTTTACTATGTTCCAGGCATGGAACATAATCTTCTCTCCGTCAGCCAGATCATGAGGCATTCTCCACAGTTGGATGTTGCTTTCAGTTCATCCACCTGCAGCATTGTTGATAAGGAGACTCATACTACAATCACTATGGGACTTGAGGATCGTGGTCTGTATAGACTTGCTAGTTCCGGTGATTCTCAGGTGCACACTTTAGCCACCAGGAGTACTTCCATCAGCAAACTTTGGCATCAGCGTTATGGGCACTTGAATGTGCACTATCTCTCTCAACTCTTGGGAGGGTTTGGTTGCTGGTCTACCTGAGATCCAAACTCAAAATCATGGAATTTGTGGACCCTGTCAAGCTGGGAAGCAGCATCGGACACCATTCTCGGATGGTGATTCTTGGCGAGCCTCCAAGGTACTTCAATTGGTTCACGCTGATGTATGTGGACCAATGAGCACTCCATCTGTTACTGGGTCCAGGTACCTTTTATTATCTGTTGATGATTTCACTAGAAAAATGTGGGTGTATTTTTTGAAAAATAAATCAGATGTGTTAAGTACATTTCAGCAGTATAAGGCCTTAGTTGAGAAAGAATCAAGTTCTCAAATTGTCACTCTAAGGTCAGATAATGGGGGGAGTTTTGTTCAGCTGACTTCTCTACTTTTTGTGCTACACACGGCATGAAACGCCAACTCACCAAACCATACACCCCTCAGCAGAATGGTATCGTTGAACGTAGGAATCGCACCATTGTTGAAATGGCTCGTTCTATGATAGAGTATAGAAATGTCCATAAGAAATACTAGGCTAAAGTAGTTTATACTGTAGTCTACCTCCTGAATCGATCACCTACACAGGCCGTTAAGAAGATGACTCCTGAAGAAGCCTGGTCAGGACGTAAACCTAAGGTGGGCCATCTGAAAGTCTTTGGTTAAATAGCTCATGTCTAGATTCCAAAAGCCAAGCGTGCCAAGTTGGACTCCAAGAGCCAGCAACTTATGTTTTCAACTTATGTTTATTAGTTACAGCAACAATCACAAGGCATACAGGTTGATTGATGTGGAGACAGATCGTCTCATCTTCAGTCGTGATGTTGTGATTGATGAGACTACTAGTCCATTTCTTCCTACTACCAGTCCTAAGGATCAACCTATGAAGGTTTCTGATGAGAGTGTTCATCTTCCTCTTAGTTCCCTTGATGGGAGCGCTTTAGAGCATTCTGACTCTAAAGATGAGGAGTCTACCAGTCATGATCTAGCACCACCTCAAGATTCACATCGAGATGACTTTGTTCTAGAAATCCCAGGAAATGTTGTTTCTCCTATTTCAAATGTTGGCACTTCTACTCGTCAGCCTAAGTGATGGCTCAAGACTATCGGAGATCTTCATGATGATGAAATCATTGAGGGCAGATCAGCTCGTAGAAAGAGCAAGTAGCAAAACATAGCCAATTTTGCTTTTATGGCCAACATCCACAACATCTATGAGCCTCAAACATATTCAGAGGCTAAAGGAATTCCAGAGTGGGAAAAGGCTATGGAGACCGAATACCATAGTCTTCTAAAGAATCACACTTGGGTTCTTTCTAATCTTCCTCCTGGGAAGAAACATATCAACTGCAAATGGGTTTCTAAGGTCAAGTATCATGCAGATGGTACTTTGGATAAATACAAGGCCAGATTAGTTGCTCGGGTATTCACACAGTAGGAGGGCATTGACTATGAGGAGACTTTTTCTCCTACTGCCAAGATGAGCACAATTCAGTCTTCTTCTCGCTATTGCAGCCCAATTTGGATGGATAGTTCATCAAATGGATGTCAAGAGTGCCTTCCTCAACAGTGAGTTGCAGGAAGAAGCCTACATGACGCGCCTCTTGGTTTCAAGGTTGTTGGCAAAGAGTGTCAGATTTGTCGGCTCATGAAAGCACTCTATGGACTGAAACAAGCTCCCCGTGCATGGTACATCAAGATTGATCAGTACTTGGATGATCATGGTTTTCAGCACAACACTTTTGACTCTAATCTGTATGTCAAGCACTTTGGTGATGATATTTTGTTTCTTGTTGTCTATGTTGATGACTTGATCATTACTGGTAGTTCAGCACATTTGATTGTTGTAATCAAACAAGATTTGTGTCAGGCTTTTGACATGACAGATTCGGGTCTTCTCCATTATTGTTTGGGTCTTGAGGTTTGGCAGACCATTGGTGGCATTTTTATCTCTCAGTCTAAATATTCCAGAAGTCTACTTGAAAAATTTCGAATGCAGGATTGCAAACCTGCCTCCACACCTATGGAGAAGGGGTTGAAGTTATCAACCACCTCTGATTCACCTCCAGTCAATGAAACAACATTCAGGCAACTAGTGGGCAGTCTCATCTACCTCACTGCCACTCGATCCGATATCAGTTTTCTCGTGAGCTACATTTCTCGCTTCATGACAGCTCCAAAAGTTGATCATTGGATTGCAGCGAAGCAAGTGCTGAGATATGTTAAGTTCACCTCAGATTACGGTATTTTGTATGGCAGGTGCAAGGATCCAAAGCTGATTGGTTATACAGACTCCGATTGGACAGGTTCAATGGTTGACAGAAAATCTACTTCTGGGTATGTTTTCAGTTTGGGTACAGGTGTTGTAACATGGACCAGCAAGAAACAACAGGCAGTGGCTCTTTCCTCGATTGAAGTTGAATATCGAGGAACAGTTAAGGCAGCATGTGAGGCAGTTTAGCTCCGTAGGATGCTTTCTGACATGCACATGTCACAAGCAGGACCTTCTCCCTTGTACATTGATAATCAAGGGGTGCTCAGACTGGCCAAAAATCTAGTCTTCCATGAACGTACCAAGCATGTCGAGCTTCATTGTCACTACATCCGCAAGCCAGTAGAAGACAGATCAGTTCAACTGCAGTATGTTATGACATCAAATCAAACTACAAATATTCTCACCAAGTCTCTGAGCCCGGATAAGTTTGTCAAATTCAGGGGGCAACTTGGTGTTGTTGATAGATTGACCATTACGGGAGGGTGTTAGAATAATATTTATTTATACTATTAATGGTCAATAATGTAATTAGTTAGTTTAGACATCTTAAATGTCTTATGTAGTGTGTAGGTAGAGGTAGGCAGACATCTTAAATGTCTACAGTTGTAGTTAGCTGAAGTAGCTAGACTCGTGAATGTTTTTAGTGCTATGCCACTGCTATATATTGTAATATTTCCTTCTTGTTAATGCAAGCAAATAAGCAATTACCAGTTCACTTCATGAACAAATTTATGGATCCTTCCTATCAAATCTCTCTATTATCCTTTGACCAAATTGTTCCAATGTCTTGATGGAATTGTGGCCTTGTGTCACCATACCATTACCACCATTCGTGGGCCAACCCCTCAAGGTGTAGGGTAGCGAATTTGATGGCTTCTTCGAACATGGGATTCAAGGAGAAGTATGTGTCTAATTTCTGCAACCAAGCCCTTGCTAATGAACCCCCTGAACCATTGAAAACTGGGGTAGTGATTTTTCCCAAACGATATTGGATGTCCTTCCTTTCTTCATACCTTCTCCTCCTATGTCCTCTTTTGGTTTTCATGTCATGGAATTCTGAGAATGTTACATCTCTACGGAAGGCTGGACTTTGAGCATGATACTCATTATACAATTTGGCCATGTCCTCTTCTTCTTCAGGTGGTGTCTCTACTTTATTTTCTACCCCTTGATCCAAGAATTTGGCTTTGCAAAACTTGGTGAAGGCTACTGGTTTTTGTACCCCTGAACTGCTACTCTCCATGCCATTTTGAATTGTTTTACCAGAATCTAATTGTTGGTTCAATCCCCTCAAGAGTTGGACCATCTCCACCATAGTGTCCTTCATAGTGGATTGAAACTCTTTGGATTCCTTGACGAACTGCTGTCCATCATCCTCCTTATCTCCCATTGCCTTCTTCCTTTCTCTGAGATGGTATCTTAGATCTCTATCACTCATGTACAAATGCACAGGCTGGCAGGTCTAGTGGCTTTGATACCACTGTAAGGTGCTTGCTCGGGAATACAAAATAAAATGCTTCTCAACCAGAAACTTAATAAGACATTCACCTAGAATTGTTTTAAATGTATTTTCCCATAAACAATAAAAATAAATAACTCCAAACTAAAGCAGAAACTTAACAATGCACAGACAGTAATTGACCTTTACTTTGAATTATGATGATCAGAGATACAGAATTTCTAATACAATCTGGAACTAAGAACTAGATGATATAGTCTAATGGCATAGAACAGTAGAAAGGCAATTGATAGTCAGTTCCAAGGTCTTTAGTGGTTTGAGCCACAATATCTAACCTTAGACACACTCACTGGCCAAATAGGAGTGCTCGATGCACCCAGATTTCTTGTCCCCGATAGAATCGTTGCCTAGAAGCGATGACAGCTACACCATTGGAGATAATCGTGTAAGTGCAAGGTTCACTGCGAATGGAGCTTGATTGAATATAGTATTTTGGCAAAATGCTCGTGCGCTTCCAAGAATGACTCTCAAAACCTTATAACAATGAATTTGTTGAAGCTCAAAAAAGTCTTCGATCAGATTGGGGTGAAAACGTTGGTTTGTGGCCAGAGCGAGAGCTCAACCACAATATCATGGCAACTGCTCGCCCCTCAAAAGACCTGCAGTTGTAGCAACCACACTCAGAAACCTGGAAAGATGTCGAACCAATGAATATAACTCAATGAATGTGAAATACGGTAAACATGAATTGCACAGGTCGGAGGGACGTCCAAACCTACATGCAACTAGTGAGGGCTACGTCCTCAGCCAGTTCACATGGAAGTAGATTCCAAAATTTGTGATGCTTTCCAAAGGCAATAGAACTAGTATAAATATGAAGAGGCCTTCCTCAAATGAAATCGGCCAAACAAGGTGAATCGTCTTCCTAAGTAGGTCAGCTCGGCCTCAAACAGAAACAAAAAAGAATTTCAATATTTTTTATTGAATAATTTAAATTTAAATATATATTATAATATTATATTTGCGGTGTTAAGAAACACCTTTTTCCTGCTGAAGGATCCTTGGCCGACTTATGAGATGGGGACATGACAGGTTAGATAGATGTTAATCATGAATCTGTGAAATGGGAACATACGAGGCAATTAGCAGTTAACTTAGGACTTCCATCAGCTAGAGCAATATCATAGGGTGTTTTGTGAAGTTCTAGCTCATTGAATGCTTCCCACGTTCTCTTTGGCATAATATTTATGTCAGCTCTTACGTCTAGCAGAGCTTGTTTTACTATTATCCCATGTAATTTCACATCTAGCAACATTGGTTGCTTTTTTCCATTTTTCTGTGTTTTCGCCATAGTTATGTTTTGAGGTGTTTTTTTATGTTCTAGATTCTTTTTATTCCAATTTTTTGAAAATTGTTTTAGTTTTCCAGATAAATTCTCTTCTTCCATCAAATTAGCCAATTGCTTTAAGTTTCGTGTTTCCGTTTTTGAGAAATAGCTCCTCTTGTTTTTGAATTTTTCATTTAATCCTTTAAGTTTCCTCATCGTTAAATCATGTTCCATTTTATCTAGATATTTTTCTCCTTCATCACTTCCATCAGATTCTTCTAAGATTTGCTTCTTTTTTCTTGTATCAATCCCTCCTCGAGTGCTTACCACAACTCTGCTTTTCATTTTCTTAAATTCCTCAATGGCCTTTCTTTTTAGTTTTTCCTTTTCCTCTCTGTATTGTTTTCCCAACTTCTCTAATTCTGTCAATGAAGATTCTCCTATTTCATATTTGTTTTTTGTATTTTATTTCTTGCGTCACCTAACATTTTTTCAGGAAGTGATATTGCTATCAGGATTCAACCATGTAGCTTTACGAGTCAAACTCATTGACCCAT
The DNA here is from genome assembly GCA_007258455.2 of Sequoia sempervirens. Taxonomy (NCBI): domain Eukaryota; kingdom Viridiplantae; phylum Streptophyta; class Pinopsida; order Cupressales; family Cupressaceae; genus Sequoia; species Sequoia sempervirens. The sequence continues at coordinate 523 of VDFB02328173.1, read as the reverse complement.
GTTTCATGAGTAGTGGTTCACAAGAACCCATCTCTCATGATAATGAACAATCCACTTAGAACTCATTGCATCTAGGCAATGCTCACAGAGGTGAAGCACTAAGCCTTCCCGAGAGGTCATCCATCCCAATACTACTCTTGCTCAAGCATGCTAAACCACAGAGTTTTCCCCAAGGTTAAGCCCACTTAGCTCGCAACCCCATTTGCAAACCTTCAACAAGTGTTGTGCCTTATGAACCATTCATTATAGAGCCCCTTTAGCTCATCAACTAATAAGTAGGAGGTATTTTCCACAGCGTGTCAAATTGTGATATTGCTATCAGAATTCAACTGTGTAGTTTTACGAGTCAAACTCATTGACCCATGTTTCATGAGTAATGGTTCACAAGAACCCATCTCTCATGATAATGAATGGTCACATAATTTGACTTACTGAGAACAAATTGAGCTCCATGCCTAACACATAGTATACATTGAAAAATATTAAATTTCTCCCTCCAGATGTGATCTGAATGTTGCCCTTG
>VDFB02328172.1:0-36822 GCA_007258455.2 Sequoia sempervirens | reverse complement strand
ATTTTAATCTATTAGCCTAATTGATTTAATCAAGCTCACCCATCCCCTTCATGCTGTATTTATTTCATCTCATTAAATTAAATACATCAAAATATTTTATTTTAATTCTAAGTTTATCTTTTATTTAATGCACAACCCTAAGTTATTTAAATTAAATATCATTTCATTTTTCCCCCATTCATTAAATTATTTAATTTAATTAATACCACTTTTAATTCTTCACTCCCCTATTTGCATGATTGAACCTTGTTTAATTAACAATTAAACTAATTTTCCTCTAAGGGGAATATTCCTTATGCATCCTTTTTGCACAATTAAAGTTTCTTTTATAGTAAAATGCCTTTTATCCTCACTCAAATGAATATTCCAAAGGAATATTCTTATTCCCTCCATCATTTGAAAAAGGGATATTTTCACTTAGCTTCTTATGCAAGTTTTAACCTTTAACCTTTTGAACAAGTCACCTTTAACCTATGTGAGCGGTCAAAAGTGTGTTTGTTTGAAGCAAATGTGAGCCCTTGATTAAAATCTCATCATGCATTCTCATCCGTTGATGAGAATCCATGATCCATGCCTCTCATCTCATTTATCTTACTGTTGATTAATCTTTTCAATCTCAACCCTCCATTCTTGATTTGCTCTCCTATAAATAGGATACTATTTGGAGACAAATGGATCCATCTTTTTAAGAGCAAACTCATGTTGTTGAACTCACTTGCATCCACACTCATATTTCACTCACTTTTATCTTGTTTTAGTTAGTTAGCAATTGCATGATAGCTTATAGCATCCATTAATGGCTTACATCCATCCATTCATCTTAGTTTGTATATGAATTAGGGTTTCCATCTTTTAGCTTAGAATTAGCTTAGATTAGCTTAGCAATTGCATAGTTAGGTCATTTGTAGCATAAAATCGTGATTAATTTAGCTTGCATCATGCTTAATTTAGCATGAACTAGGTTTTCATCCATTTATCACAACGGTTTCTTCAATTCTCTTTCATAGAATCGATTGAAACAAGATCACTAATCACAGGATTGGGAAAGGTTCATTGTTCCATGTCAACACAACACCAATTCCAAAACAGGATAAGTTTGAAATGGGCTGGAGTAGGAATTTAACTGTTTTTGTAATTTGTAACTTTCAGTTTCAATTAAATGCTTAGTTTAAACTTTTCAATTTGAATGATCTTGTTTGGTAGATGCAAGTTTATTTGGTTAAATTGTGCTTCAATTAATCATGGATTAAGTGTAATCAACCCATACTGACAATCCTCGTCTCACAGTAACACATTTGGATTTAGTGCTTAAAAAGAGTAATAAATTTTATTTATAAGTTTTTGTCTATTGTCTTCAATCCTTAAGTTAAAAATGTTGATTTAACATCAATAGGATCACATCAAATGTAAATAAATCTACTAGAACTCCTTTTTACTTTTGAGATATCAAGTAGTCAATTTTTTGTTTTGATTGATGGTTTTATATCAAACTCATATTCATTTAACTTCCTAATAAGGGAGCACAAGGGCCGTAGTCTAAATCTCTTTGGCTAAGAGCCAAGGACTTAGGGGTATACATAATAGTCTACTTTTTAGATTGCACAAATGGTAGAATTTAGAGATTATCAAAGGTTGAGTTTATAACCATAGACTAAGATCACAATTGCAAACAAGATCTAATTGATAAACTTGACCTAAAATAAAGTAAAGAAGAATAATACAATTGTAATCCATATATTTAACTATCAATTTTTTAAAATTTAAAATATAAAAATTTCAAAAATCCCATTTATTTAACACTCATTCTTTAATCATAAAATCAAATAATCCATCTTTATTTTTAAAAATAATAAATGCTTATATCAATGATGTAAACCATATCATTATTCAAATTATCCATCAATTAATAAAATCCTAAACTAACTCCTAAGAAATCAATATTTCTTTTTCAAAAATGTTAACTATATATATACGAGTATGTATTACTATCCATCAAATAAATTTCCAAAATCACTCCTATAGTGTTTCAAGCTAATAATTTAGTGATGGGAAACATAAATAATCAAGTGACACGCATGTGGACTAACTATAAGACATGCCTTAGAGCATAATAATAATAATAATAATAATATAACCTCCTACCTATCATTACTCTTATTCCATAGTTATTATTCATACTATGACCTATGTGATTATAGATCATAGTGGGTACATTTTACCAAGAAATAAAAAATTAATGTGAAAGGGTGAGTAGAATGATTTCACTCTACGTCGTTGGGAGAATAATGCTCACAAAAATTTTGTGTCTAGTCTCAATAACTATAGTTTATAGTTATTTTCTCTATTTGTAAACCATTTGTCTCATTAGCATATTCGTTGTATTAATTTAATTTTTAATTTTTTAAATAGTTAGTATGAATAGATGTTATGTTCATTTTAAATTGTTATATTTATTTTAAATATAATTAACATTAATTTTTCATAAAATCAAGTTATTTAAATTATTATATCTTATGATTTATAAATGATATTGATCAATATTGTTTATATTTAGTAGATCATTATAATTATGATGATATTTATTTTTATTAAATAAATTTTGATTTAAGCTTATGATTTTCATAATTTTGTTGATATAAATTTATAAATATTAGAATAGATAGATATGAAGGATCAAAAATATTGTATAGTATAACATTATTATCATTTCATCTATATCTAAAAGGTGTCAATTAAGTACAAATTACTTTACATATATAAATTCCACAATGCTTAGACACCTTTGAACAAATGTTGAAGGAAATCTATGAAGGAATATATTGATATGAAAATCATTTTACTGACCTTTAGCACTAGAACTCCACACTCATAAAGAGATAAAATATCACAATTATCATGATTCTATATTGAAAAAAAATTGGAATACGTTGATGAGGTCTCACACATTCACCAATACCAACCTATTATTGGTGTTCAAATAAAGGAACAAGTTGTGTAAGTTTTTTAAATTTCATTCACAATAAAAACTTGTATGTTCAACATAATTTACATTTTATTAGTAATCTAATGAAGTAAGAACTTATGTTTGAAAATGGTCTATTATATTTTCACATAAATGTTATATCGAAACCTTTTTTCAAGGCACAATGCCTTGGGCTTGAATTCTAGTGTCCATTTGACTCAAACTTTGATTTTATTAGAAAAATTGGTTAAATTGATGTATTCTTATATTTTAAATTATTATTATTTTATAAAAGTTTAATAGAAAATTATTAAATTTCTAAAATGAATTTATAGCTATTGATTAGTAAAAATATAATAAATATTATAAAATATATTTTTGTGGTAGATGATAACTAGAATTTCTCATGAATACAAGAAATTGTATTAATATTTATCTAATTATCCATTCAGTTTTTAACAAGGTGTTTTTTTTTATGTACTAAAAGAAATCCTAATTAATCTCATCTTCATTATGTAGGGTGGATACAATGGTATCTATATTGATCACTCCTTTAGAAGTATCCATTTATTTATTGAAGATTTTCCATTTTCTTTTTTCTTCGAGGATTATAAGTTGCTCATGGCTACTCCCAAAGAAATACAATTTATTTTCTCATATTTTCTTATGTATAATATTTTCAATAAAGAATAAGCTATATTTTCCATATAAGAAATTAGAATAAAATTTTAAAAATGACGACTTCCAAAAAATAAATCAAACTTAAAAAAATATCTAAACATCTTAATCTCCTAATGTGTTTGAGGATATTCTATGTACAAGTTTCAAATACTATATTATTAGAAATATTAACTCCTATAAGTCTTGTCTTTTCATGAAAGTGGATGACTAAAGGTGGTGAGAAGGAGAGAGAAAATTAAATTATAAATATGTTTAGAAAATGGGTATAACCAAAAAGTGTGTTTAATGCTTTTCTTTCATCTTGTAGAAAGGATGGGAAATGGAACAAAGTTGGAATAAATTAAATTGATCACTAGTAGAGAGTTGACAATGGAGGAGTTTAGAGAGTTGACAATGGAGGAGTTTGCAAGCTAGAAATTAGGCTTAAGTGTCAAATTTGGATTTCTAAAATGTTGGGATAGGTGTGTCATATACCTTGTAATTTTAGAATTTGATTTATTTATTATTTATTAATTGTTTGTAATTCTTCATGGAAAATGGTGTCTTAGAATGATTTGACTATTTTCCATGTGTATGTATTGATATGACATTTTTAAGAGAATCTATTGTCATATAAGATGTGTTAGAGCATCTATAAAAAATTAAGAATGTGTAATAGGTATAAGATATTCTATATGATGTGAGAATATGTAAGAGGTGAGTTACATTGTTGATCATCTTATGAAATGTGTAATGATATGTCATAAAGAACCTTTGAATATAGATAATGGAATCAAAATAGAAGACACAAGATAGAGATAATTTTATGAAAACTTGTGACAACTATAAGGAATATGTTATTTTTAGCATGTGGACTCTTCTTGGTATTTGGGTGTTGGACTTGGACTTGGGATTTGAGCACCATATTTTAGGTAATTTTAACTCACAATTTCTCACTTATAATTTGGTAATTTTGTGTATTGCTTATCATATTTATTTGATGCTTTATATGGAGGTTCCATATTATATTTATATGTACTAGTATGCTATTCAAAACTCTCTAGAAATAGTTCATGATGCATGAGGTTGGGTGTTCTTCGATTGTATTTGAATCATATTATTACTAATAATACAAAAGACATCAAAACCTTTGTTACTAGGTTTTCCCAAGATATTTTTATGTTAAATATTATTGTGCTACAATGTATTATTTATTTTCAAAATTGTTTGGATGATATTTTATGTACCTCTCCCATCATAGATTAGTGTAGGAAGTGTTTCCATTGTCTTAGATTCCTTTCATTTGGTATCAAATTATGATCAACTCAAGTCCTATCTAGTAGGGGAAAATTTTCTTAACAAATTGTAGTTTTAGTGAAATCATGTGTAAGGAAGATTCTTTATTTTAAAGGGAAGATTGCAAGCACTTTTAGACTAGAGGTGTAATTTTATAATAGAAAAAATCATTATCTTTAAAAAATTAAAATAGAGGGATTGCTCACAGATCAATATCTAGGGGTTGTGGTCCCCAAACCTAAACCTATATCTATGTCACCAAAAGACTAGGTTGTATTAGATAGGAAGACAAGAAGTCTTATCACAATTTACTTTGCTAATTTAGTACTCTTTAGTTTTATAGTATAACCTACTACAAATTTCCTATAAACAAATTCAAGAAATAAGTACTAGGATAAACCCTAGTAAATAAGATTTTCTATATAAGAATTTATACACTTTGAGGATGGATGAGGGTGATTATGTTACTAAGCACCACAAGCCATTCAACATGAAATTATGAAACAATTATAATCAACTAGCATGAAAATAGAAGACAAAGATCAATGAATTGTCTTGTTTTTTTATTTGCTAGACTTGGTGATGGTTATAGGAAGCACTACTTCAAAGTTTTTCTTCATTAAGTAGTGATAGATTTACTCTTAAAAGATATGAGATAAAAGTGCTCTAAAACTATTAAGGAATATTTGATATTTTATCCATAATTGAAAGATAAAATAAAGAATAATGATAAAATTATATCTAGGTCATGTAGGAGATCTAATTTTTGAGTAAAAATTTGAAGAAAAAATGTTTGAATTATGGAAAATAATATCATTTCAAAGAGGCTACAAGAAAGAGAAAAAGAATAAAAAATAAAAGTGAACCTAATATATCTTCCTAGGAGGATGTAGGTGATTTTTTTTTGTAACCTTTCATGCACATGCATGTGAGGATGCATGGATTATTGGTTTTTCAATGTCTTTCCACACGATTCCTCATTAAAAATAGTCTTTAGACTGATATTTTTATGATGGGAGGGTCTACTACATTGAAAATTTATATCTTAGCATTGTTGGTCATGACAAAGTCAAGATTTGATTTTTTGATGGGAGGATCGAGGATATTATAAGAATTTTATTAATATATAAACCTATTACCTATCAATAAAATAAATTATGTGGGTGTGAAAGTTATATTGAGTAGTAGAGGGTGTGAGATATTTTGATGATCTATGGTGCTCATGAATGGAGTTCACATCAACATTCTATTTTTGCTTGATGTTTGTACTTGCATATAATATACTAGTTCGTTTGTACATGTAATGGAGATATTTGTTGAAAATGTATCTTTAAAATCAAAATTTATAATAAAGAGATCCATTGTATGCATTTCTAATGGTCATGCATTATAGGTACATAAGCATGATATTAATTTAATGTGCAATTTTTCTACTAAGAAGACAATTTTATGGCACCAATGCATGAGCCATATTGGTGAGAAAATTCTATGATCCTACAAAATAAAAATCTTAGATAGGGGTGTGTTGGTTTTTCTCTTGACTTTAGTTTTTGTGAGCATTATAATTGGAAATAAAATGATGTTTAGATCTCATAGATCTTCAATGAAATAGGATCATATTCATTCTAATGTATTTAGTCTTGTATATTTTCCTTTTCTATCAAAATTCATGTATTATGTGTTATTCATTCATTATTTTTCCCGAAGACTTAGATTTATTTTCTTAGGATAAAATTTAAGGTATTAGTTTAGGGGATTTAAGAATGTATTAGAGAATTTGACAGGTAAAAATATCAAGTTAGTAAGAACTAATAATAGTGGATAAATCTATTATATATGATTTGTTAGATTAGATAAAGAGAATGATATACAAAGGAATAAGAAAACTCCATACACCTCTTAGTAGAATAGAGTTGCAAAAGGAATTACTAGAACAGTAATGGAGAGGGCTAAAAGTATGCTCAATAGTTCTAGATTAGAATAAAAAAATATGTAGAGGTAGTTATTACTAATGTCACCTAACAAATTTTCTTGAAGCAATGCTTGTTAAGAAAAACTTTATGGAAGTTTGGATAAAAAAATCTATCACTTTAGCATTTTAATTTTTTTTGGTTGTTAGGAATATTCTCATCTACCTTAGGAGAAAAGGCCAAAGATTGATTATAAGGGAATGAAATTTATCTTCATAAGCTCTATAGTGTCAATATGAAAGGGTAAATCTCTATGATCTCGTCAGTAGGAGATTTATACATAGTAAAAATGTGAGCTTTAGATAGATTAGGCCTTTTCTTGTTGTTGAGAACCTAGATGGAAGTGTGAAGTCTATGGTGCAATTGTAGCCAAAGGCTAAGACATATATGCTCAAATTTGAAAAAAATGTTTAGGATGGACTAAATGAGGATGATAATACTAAGAGTTCAAAGATATTTGAGGAAGAACCTCCACCTTGGATTTTGAGAATTTCCACTCAATAGAGGAGACAAATATAGAGGTATAGTCTACCTAACTTTAGATGTATTTTTCACTTTAATTACTAACATTAGTGAACCTCAAAATTTAAAATAGGTAATATAGATGGATGAAAATGAGTCTTGGAGATAAATCATTGATAAGGAGATGGTTTAATTAAAAATAATGATACTTGGGATTCAGTTCACTTACTAGAGGAAAGGAAGCTTATTGGTAGTAGGTTCTTTAAGAATAAGTTTGATTCAAATAGTAATATTGAGAAGTACAAGGTGAGATTGGTTGCGAAAGGATATTCGTAGGTTGAGACAATAAACATTTGATATTTTTGCTAGTGGCTAAGTTGACATCTTATTATTTGGTATAATAGCTTTTGATTTAGGGATAGGGAAAATGGATGTGTAAATAACTTTCTTCCATGATGATTTAGACAAGATATTTGCATGTTATAGCCAAAGAACCATTTTATAAAATGTAATGAGTCATATGTTTACAAATTAAAGAATATTTTATAGTCTTAAAGGTCACCTAGGACGTGGTATCCAAATATTAATTCTTTTATGTTGATACTATAATATATGAAGTCCAATTTAGATACTTATGTTAAGTATAAAAATTAAAATTATTATTTCCTTTTTATCACATTCTTTGTACATGATATGTTATTTTTGGTAATATCAAGGATGTGGGTAGAGATTAAAATCTCAACTTTCTACATAGTTTGATGTGAAATATTTGTGGACTATTAAGTTAATATTAGGTATGGATATCATAAGAGATAGAATAAACATAAAATGTTCATTAAGTTAAAGTAAATACATTAACTTTATATTATAGCATTTCAACATAAAAAATATAGTAGACCAATAAGAAGTATTCATCTACCCCATGCTAGTGCAATTGGTATTTTTATGTATGTTATGGTCTTCAATAGAATAAACATTACCCAAGTAGTGGTAGTCTTGAGCCACTTCATGGCTAATCCTAGATGGGATCCTTTTTATAGTGAAGAGAATATTTAGATATTTATGGGATATTTTCAAGTGCTCATTATGCTAGTAGGGAGATGATGAATTAGCATACTTGCAACATTATGGATACTTGGATTTATTTAGATTATGCTTAGGTAGGAGAATTAAATAATAATAGATCCACTAGTGGTTGTCTTTAATATGTTTTCTTGTGATGTTAGTTGAATGAGAAAGTAGTGGATTGTGGTCACTTTATCTACAACAAAGATAATATATGGAAGACACTCATGTATCTAAATAGGTCATCTAGATTTAGATATTGCACTTAAATATCATGCTAAACTTAATTAAAAATTCATAATAGATGTGGTAGTTATAATGCCATTATCTTGGCAAAGAACCTAAATTTTCATGTAATAACAAAGCACGTTGATGTATAGTATCATTTTTTCTTGCAACATGATGGAGGATGGGAGGGTAATACTTGAAAAGGTTGAAAATTTAGAGAATGTTGTGGATAAATTTATGAATTCTATGAGCATGGATAAATTTAAGTGGTGTAGTGAGTCTATGGGCCTCTTAGCTCCTAGTAAATAATTGATAGTTTCAATGTTCCCTTCTTCTCATACAACATATACAAGTGGGATAATGTTGGGATCGATAAATTGTACAACTCTCAATGCTAATTTTTAATTCAGTTATTAGTTAATTATTTTTGTATCCCTTTTGGTAAATGGAATCCCATTATGGTGGCCATTTTTTCCATATTTATGCATTTATATGATGTTTTAAGAGACTATCTTGTAATTTAAGATGTTTAAGAGAATCCATGTTAATTTAGCATGTAAGAGGCATAAGAGATTCTATTATTTGTATTTAGAGAAAGTAAGAGAGAAGCTACATTATTAAATTGAATTATTGAATAACTTATGATGCATGATATGACACATCATTGAGCATCTTTATATGGATATTATGGATCCAAAATAGAAACCCTAATTGGACAGTGGATTATGATAAAGTTATAACCAATGTAAAAGATATCACGGTATTTATCTTATGGACTCTTCTTAACATTTGGGTGTTAAATTTTGACTTAGGATTGGTTTTAGCTCATGGTTACCCACTTACCATCTAGTGGTTTCATGTATTGATTTTTCTATTTATGTAATGCTTGAGATGGAGGTTTCATAGTGTATTTGTAAGTATTATTATGTTGCTAAAAAATTCCAAATATAGTAGCAATGCATGAGATTGGATATTCTTGGATTATATTTTAATCATAGTATTATTAATAATAAAAAAGATCTAACACATTTGCTATTGGGTTTTTTCCTAAAAAGGGTTTCCCTAGATAACTTTTTGTGTTATGTGATTGTACTTTGTAATGCCCAAAATTTTATCCTTCAAATTTTACCACACAAGAGCGTAATTTAAAAATAAAAATAAAATTCACCATTAAGTTGCAACCCTTTTAAAATGTCGTCTCAAGTATCCTTCACCATTAGGAATTATGCACCCTTCAAGCATCATAATACAACTTTATTGCTTATGATCTTATAAACATTTAGAAATCTATTTGAACATGAACAAATGGAAACTATCACAAGTCCATTTTGTGACTCGCTAGGTCTCAATAAATAATGGCTTTGGAGCCCTACTACTCCTGTGGAAATTCTCAATACTTAGATTGTCCTTCCTAGGTCTAGTTTCCATGAGATTATCTCCACAAGGGGAATTAGGATCACCTTATGTTTTCAATTAATGAGCACACTACTTTAGAAAAATTAAGATGATAGTCACAAGCAATAATCCTATGCTAAATTGTTAGAAGAAGAAAGTATACATAGATTTGTATACTTAGTACACTCCACTAGGTAGTCTAGTTGTGTGTAGCCAAAAAAAATCTTTTTTTATTATTATTCATAAACTTTTACTTGTTAATCCTTCATCCTAACCCATGTATAGCTATTACCCTTAATTCCATTCAGGTATAATATTAAACCAAGTTAATAATATTTTCTATACCTTACCACACATACAAAATTAATATTGATAGTTAATAGCTTTGATATTGGACTCGTATGGATGTCATACACCTTCTACAAATTGAGAACACAATGGCATTACCAAGTGTTTCACCCTTGATTCCAACGTCAATTATTTCATGCAAGAACTAATGTGTGTATGTATTGATATCAACGTCAATTATTTCATGCAAGAACTAATGTGTGTATGTATTGATATTGACGTCAATTATTTCATGCAAGAACTAATGTGTGTATGTATTGATATCATGTGGGATCATACAAAAATTAAATTACATAACTCCATATTAATAAAACAAATAAGATTTAATATATATGTTTTATAACCTCCTTAATGCAATGAAATAGATAAATTTAATATTTCCTAGGCTCTCCAAATGAATTTAAGGTATTATTTTATGACATAAGATTACACGTATAATTCTGCTCATCTTGCACCTGTTTTTTTTTAAAACACGCCATTCCTTCTTGTCTTCTTTTTTTTTAATATTATTATTTAATTTTCTAAAATTTAGAACATTAAAATTTTCACAAAGTTAAGTGAGATACTATGTTATCTCAAGGATGTCGGTAACTATCCTCTAACCGAAGACTAAAAGATTGGTGAAAAGAGATGGTTTGTTGTTTTCATCAATGTATGTATATTTAATTAGCAGATAGGCTTCTTATATACAACAATTGATCCAAATTACAAATTTTTGAATGAATAAAAGAACAAAGACAATCCAACCATGCCAAGAAATACAGACTTTTAACTGTAATGATATAATGTTCCCTTTTTGTGATATTCTTTAAAACAATAATATTTACTCAAAATTCAAAACGTCCACTCCAGACCTCCAGACCGTTTCCCACTCAACGCAGCCATCTTTATTTTTTTATAATATGTTATTCTTATTAAAAAATTCCTTTAATATTTTAACTTAATTTTAGTAGTTTTAATATTCATATTAACTTGTCCCATTACAAAAAAAATTGATCTTCTAGAAAGTAATATAACTAACATTATCTAAGCAACTTTCCCATCCTTGCACAAATGTATGGTTTTATACACGAGTGACCCTAAAATGAGTGCATAAATATCAATTTCTAGCTGAGAAATATACATTCAAGATCGATTTTGATATGGCTAGCACTTACCAAGACATAAGAGTTTTTTTTATTATTATTATTGGAAAAAGAAATTTAATTAATGAAAACTAATATACAACAACAATTACATCAGAAAAACAGCTTAACTGCTGTTATAAACCAGCAAGATATAACTCAGCTAAATAGCTGTCCACGAAACATCAGTCTGTAGCAGCAAATTGTTGCCAGAAGACAATATATAACAATTGATCCAAATTACAAAGAGCAATAATCATCTCTGGAAACATGATGGAGCAACCCAGCATTACATTAACACATAAAACAGCCATTGTTTTGCAACCTGTAGCTGAAGAACAGTCAGCTCTGCACATAAGAGTGTCCATTTTCTCAACATCAAATAGTAGAAACATGGCAGATAAGGAGATCTTCCTTGCCAAAATTTGTCCCTGTGTAAGCTTTGCTGAAAATCACAAAGATTATACTGAATCATCTTCATGTGTATGCTCCAATAAGGCTGAAGAAAATGCGGACCTGTAGTCTCATATCGATGTAATCCAGGCAACTGTGGGAATTGCATTGAAGATAACTAATTTCAATCTCAAAATTAATTAAAGGGCCCCAGTCTTCAACTCTCACAGTAGTTTTGTACTGTATTTCTAATCCCTGCTGTATGAAAACCTTAGTATCGTCCAAGCTTTTGACAAGCTTTAAATCTTGTAACTGAGATTCCAGATCAGGATGACTTATGCAAGGCATAAGAGTTATGATCCTTTAGAAATGATAAAAGAATCATCATTTACAAAGTCGCTTAATTTTTTCATTTGACCAACATCAACCAGCCAGGCAAGTATCTTGACAGTTGCATCACTTGGAGCACAGCATTCTTTCTTCATTTGATCCATCAACCAACATGTTTTTACAAGGTCATGTCTTTGCCCGAAAGTGCGCAATAGTATATTGTATGTGACAACATCTGGAACCAAATCCTTTGTTCTCATCTCATTCAGCATCGAGAAAGCCATATCAAGTTTGTTTTCCTTGCAAAAAGAATCAATTAATATATTATAGGTTACAACATTTGGAGTAATACCAATAGCTTTCATGTTTACAAAATACTTCAAGGCCTTATTTATTTCACCAATTTTGCAGTGGGCATCAATCAGACTGCTATAAGTGACTACATTAGGAGTCAAGTCTTCATCTAACATCCTACTCATAAGTGAATGTGCTCTACAAAGATCTCCTACCTTGCACAGACCATTAATGACTGTGGTGTATGTCACTTCATTAGGTTTCAAATCCCTTGTTGCCATCCCCTCTAACATCTTTCCTACCATGTTCATGTCTCCTGTTCTACAGAATGCACATATTAGTGTATTATATGTAATTACATCAGGAAGATGTCCCCTGTTTTCCATCTCAGAAAGAAGCGTAAATGCTTCATTTTCCCTGTTACTCTGACATAAACCGGCAACCAGAGTGTTATAACTTACAGCACTTGGAAAGCAACCTTTCTTTAGCATCTCTTTGAATAACTTTTGAGCCTTTTCCACCTCATGCAATTCACACAGGCTGCGTATCAAAGAATTATAAGTAAATACATTTGGCTGTAAACCCTTTCTGGACATGTTATGAAAACAATCCCAAGCCTTGTCCATCCTGCCATCTTTGCACAGTCCATCAATAACTGCAGTAAATGTCACTTCATTGGGCAAAGGACCAAACTCCTCCATTTGTACAAACAGATTGTAGGCTTTGTCTGTTTTTCCAGCCTTGCAAAAGCCATCTATCAGGCTAGTATAAGTGTAGGTGTCAAGAAAATAGCCATCTTGTATTATTTTAGCTACTAATCCTAGAACCTCATCTACTCTTTCTACTTTGCAGAGACCATCAATCAATGTGGTATATGTAACAATACTTGGAGAGCAGTAAACATTTCTCATTCCAGCTACTAACCTGAGAGCTTCATCTTCCCTACCCACCTTGCAGAGACCATTAATTAGAGTATTACATGAAATAGTATTAGGAGAAATGCCAGCTTGTATCATCTCAGCAAATAAAACAAGAGCTTCATCTACTCTACCTCTTTTGCAGATCCCATCAATTAGGGTGCTGTATGTAACAATATCAGGAAAACAATGAGCATGCCTCATTCTGTGCAAGTTCTCAAGGGCTTCCTTAATATAATCCCCTTTACACAAAGCCTTTATGAGGGTGTTATACGTGATAACATTTGGATGTATACCCATCTCTTTCATTTCAGCAAGAAGGGAGTTGATTCTGCAGAAATCTCCATTATTTCCAAGACCAGCCAAAAGCGCAGTGAAAGAAACGACATCGAGAGGACGGCGTTGAGTTAGGGCGGAGTGGAAGAGGTCCCAGGCCTTGTTTGTTTTACCCGATTTACAGAGGGCGGAAATAGACTGAGTGAAGTGCACAACATTAAATTTGGGGGTGATGTGATGAGAGGGTTGCTTCTGTTGAGATGAGGTGCTGTAATTTATTGTAGAGAGAATAGAAGTTACCTGTTTAAAGAGGGGGCGTGTCCATTTCAAGTTCTTCATCTCCATCTTCATGTGGTTAACGGAGAATCAGACCATGGTTCAAAAAGTAGGCAGACCTGTTATTTAGCTTGGACTTGGGACTTCAGAAAAAAAATGTTTTACCTTTGTCAAATAAAGAAAACAACAGACTATGGTTCAAAAACTCAGATTCAGCAAAAGTAGGCAGACCTGTTGGACTTGGGACTTCAGAAAAAAGTTGGCATAATCACTGAGCATTAAAAGCACATTAATTTGTAAAATAATCTTTAAAAACATTGTTTAAAATTGAATTTACAGAAGTTATTAAGTAGTTTTTCCTTCATTTACAGGTAAGGTAGTAGGCCCATGGAGTCAAGAGACAGTGTCCTTGGTATGATGGAGGGTGAGATGGATAGATGAAACCCCGAACCCAAATTTAGGTGAATGAATTAGTTTTCTATCATATTTTAATATTTGTTTGGCGTATATTTAATTATTTACTTGTTCATATTTTGATAAGACTTTACTGCACGCCCTTTCACATATATGCTAGATGTCAAACTGAATTTTATCCATGTACTAATCCTTAGCTATAATGACTAATACTCCCTACACGTGGAAGAAATCTCATTCTTTTTCTCAGGCTAACTAAGGGTGCTTCCCTAGCCCTAAGGATGGTAGAGTCTAAGGACATGGATTATGAGGAAAAACAATAAAGTCTAAGAAATAGTGTATATTTTACTCCCTGCTCTTTCAATTTTATTTTATTTTGTTTTATTTTTTGTGTTTTTCCCTGTAACAAAAATAGTCGCTGCCACAGTTCTGTAGCTGCATATCTTGATAGATGATGCTTAGTATATTGGTGGTTGTTATTTTATTTATTTATTTATTTTAATTTTTTTTTATCTAAATATGAGATCCATTTCACTAGATTCTTTTTTTTTGAAACATAAATCGTTGTTTAATTTGATCCAAGGTATTAAATAAGAATTATATATTCATTTTCTATTATGGATTCCTTCAATGGTTATCATACCGAGGAACCTAAAAACTGAAGCACTACAGGCATAAGCATGGCAGCTAGAATTTTTAGCAATTTGTAGGCTGATACAACAATAATGTCGATCATAATTTTTTGTTGATTTCAGCAGTGCCATCCCATCATTCACAACAGCTCTCAGCTTGCATCTTTCATATTTTCCTTTGCTTTCCTTGTTGGTTTAAAATTCGTGGGGCTATAGTAGTTAAGGAAACCTCGCCTTGGTTTAGTGTGTTGGTTGAGAGGTGCCAGGTCATGGAAGAATTACCTGGGTAAGGTTGTTTGTTGAATAATAAAGGGCAGGGGGTGATTAGGAGAAAACCAATTGTTACAACATGAATATTGCATGCACCTTCCATTCCACTCGCACCCCAAGATTTACCCCTACAAAATCCTTAGCGGTTGATAGATATTGCAAGGGGGTCTACAATCTTTGGAAGTGAGTGCTTAACCCCCGGTCCCCAATAGCCCACTTTTCATATAGTCAACCCTCAAAAGAAATCATAGGTATTATGAAACACAACATAGTGAGGGCTCTCTATTTGGCCTACCATAGGAGGCCCTGCAAGACTGATATGTAAGGTGCAGGAGGCAAAAGGGATCCTTATTGTCCTCATTTTTATAGTTGGCTTATGGGTCATCAACAATTTATTCTTGAAATAATCATAATATTGTTTGCAATCATACAGTATTACAATTTAAATGAAATATAATTTGCACATGAAATAAATTTTCTCCTTAGTTAACTATTACTTTTCTTTGTCATTACAGGATGCATAAGCTATTTCATAAGTTCTCTTATAGCAACTTAACTGGGGTATAGGAATAACTAGTATAAAGAGAAATTTGACATCCTAGAACTCAACACAAAGAATCTTAACCCAATTTCATACTTGAACCCAACACAAAAAGCCTTCTTATGTGACATTCATTCATACATTTGATTCCAAAATCTATGTTTGAAGCAGTGAGCCACTTTTCATCGTATTGAAGAAACATCGCAAACCCTCGACCACTTGGGTATACACAATCATACAAATAGAATTATTCTACACTGTTTTTTTTACAACAATAGGAAGAAGCTAGTATTTTCCTACTATATGAAATCTCAGAATCTTAAAACTTCCAACTGAATCTTCAAACCTATTCACACAAGGAAAGAAAAAGAAAACAAAAGGGAGAGCAGGCCATTTTCCACCCAACCATTAATGGGTCATCAAGCCCTTGTGGCTCTCACCATTACTCCATGGCCAAGAGAAGCCTATGAGGACCCTAAGTATTACATTTTGGATACACAAACAAAATTTCACACTAGTTTCTTCACACACATAGAATGCCTCTTTATGCCTGTGACATTTAACATAGACACCTCCCAACAGAATAAAATAAATAGGATTTAAACAGATAATGGATGCATTGATGTTCAAGCAGGACCCACAATCACTCATATTTATCACATTTAAACTCACATCTTCTTATGAACTTCACAAAGAACCATATAGTAACTAGTCATAAAAATACAATAAACGCACCTCATTCCATAATGACTAATCATAACAAATACAAAAAATTCACCTAATACCCTGGTCATGGCAGTGTTGGATTGGCCCCCTTTTTTTTTTCTTTTCCCTCTCCAACATCTCCACTTCCTTGAATCTCTCTACCCAAGGCCAAAAGAAAAACACCAAAATAAAACTCTCCCCTCCTTGACAAACCCTCCAATACATCAATAAATCCGCCTACCCTCCAATGGAAAATAATTTCCCACCTAACATACTTCATTCCCTACACCAGTAAAATTTTAAAAAAATGAAATTATAAGTCCACATTCAACCTTGTAAATAAAATAATTAAACCTATATTAAAACATAGAAACAAAACAACACATCACTCCACCATGTTAGTGGGATGACTAGGGTCCTTTAGGTTCTCTTATTTCCCTTAATGACTTTTTTTGCATTTACTTGAAAACTTGGTAGTTCATCATAAGATTAATAATTGAAATGAAAAATTCACATGTACATCATCAATTTTGATAATATTTGAATTTGCATACCTCAACATATTTTCCATGCTCCCCTTAGATGAGAATGACCTGATCTTACAAATAAGAATGTCCAATTCTTGCCACTCAATGTTAGGAATTTTACAATTTTAATTCTAGAGGTATCCTTGATGAGTACATAGAAGATAATATTGATAATGTTCAAAATAACATCTGGATAAATTCAAAGGATGTTTTCCCATAGTAATAATCCAAGTGTTAAGATAAAGTCAACCTTTTTTATTGTGAATGAGAAAGCTACAACATAATTATCTAATCAACAAAATAAATCAATAGTGTTAAAATAGTTTTCTTTCCAAAATCAAATTATGAAGGTACAATCATAAATTAGAAAAATAACTAATATAGGTTAATACATGTGCTTAGAAAAGATAATCTTGAAATTAGGGTATAATTCTTATAAAAAAAACATGCAATCCTTCCACTATCATTATACATAAAAGTGTTGCAATTCTAAACTAATAGATAATTAATTCCTTCCCTCCACCATTAAGAGATCATTTCTTTACTATAGCATCAAATGAATAATGGAGTGAGAATAATTATAGTTAACTAATTATTTCTATGATTTGAATCAAATCTAGGAATTGATTAAATTCACAAAATGACTTACATTATATCCACATGACTTGTGCGACACACATCACATCTTACACTTTTACAACACAAATCACCAGATTTATATCAAGTTATAATTATCTATTTCACTATTTTGATGAGGTTAACCAATAATAATGGAAGCCACTAATAGAAATCATAACAATAATATATGCTCATAGGGTTGGGGTCTTACATTCCCCTCCCCTTAGACTAAACTTCCTCCTAGAAGTTACTAAGAATTGGGGAACATAACCTCCACCCAAGAATACACATAAGTATTCCAATGCAAGAATTATAATTTACCGAGTTGATTATAATCATATCAAATAATAATAATCAAGTGTAAGATATAGAATCTCTTGTATCATCCTAACCACCACCTAACTAAAATAAGAAGCATACACAAGATACTTGGATCCAACAAAACTTCAATGCAGGGATGTCAAAGTTAACCATGTAGCTTTTAGGTTAGCAACCATATTCATTTAAATTTTAGGCCCACATATATAAATATGATCACAACACCTTTCAAGGACTACCATTCATAAGGTTCAATTTTATCCAAGTGTACCTTTAAGAAGTCATTTCATTTCTTCAACCATCACATTGTACATATTAGGTCACATCCCAAAGATTATTTAGCTCATTTTCTCATTGGCTTACTTGTTTTCTAACACTTAACTCCTAACTTATTGCACATTACCCTCACTTGAGAATTTGTATACGTATCATAATTAAATTCACACATTTCACAAGGGTTACACAAATATAGCTCAAATCACTTCAATACTTTTATCAATTAATATAATTCTTTTAACAACTATCACTCATGATGTTCAAATTTGTCTAAATATATTCTTAGGAGGACATTTTTCCTTTCAACCATGACACTTATACCAAGCCACCTTCAGTAAGAACACTTAGCCATTATACTCTCATTACAACAAATATTAGAAACCAGTCATGTAGTTATTAATCATTAACCATGTAACCACCTTCAATAACACAAGAATATATCAAAACATATTAATATTTGTGGGTAGACCTCAAAATCCCTTTTCACCATGAACATCACTCATGACATTAGATGTAATGCCATACGCAACCCTAGGGGAAGTTGCAATTCACTAACCAAATGCAACAATTTTTTTTTTTTAAAGAACAATAACATACAAGTTCACTATACTTTGCAAACATCCCCTAAGGCTATGAGACAAAGATTACTTAAACCCGAATAAAAAAACCAAGGAATGAAAACATAGCATCAATCAATTAAGGAATTAAAGTACATACATTCCATACAGGATAATTACATCAAGGACTAAAAGATACAACATGATATCCAATAATGATTGTTTACAATATAATTACAACACTCATTCCCCGAATGAGGTAGATCAAATAACATGATAAAATATTACAATTTCCACCTCGATACAAGTGAGGGGTAATGAAATAAAAGAATAGCTGGAATGAAAGAACTAGAAGAGTAACAGGAATCAACGAGCTCCCCAACATGAAATTCTTGTCCACAAGGTCACGATCAAAGCCAACGGTGTAAGGTGCATGTTCCACCCAACCAAGTGAAACCCAAAGGCTCACCCCCCGTGCTAGGAAATAGTAACAAAGATTTCTGGTCAAGACCAACTACCTCTAGATAAAGGCTAAACATAACTGAACTGACTTGAATACTAACATCACTTAACATAGTACGAAAACTCACAAGACAACACATTGCTTCCAGGTTACATAGAACAAGTACACCATTGTACAACACACAATAACTGACTAACTGTTGACATAGGGAGAGTGTCATACATAAATTTCCATGAGTTACCCTAGCTCAACCTTCCTAGGCTACCGTACCCCCATCATGGGTTACCCTGGCTTGCCTCTACTGGTGCCGGACCCTCATGCAAAACTATGCGTCTCATCTCATCTCGAGTCTTGACAATGCATGTTCCATGAGAGAGGCATTCTTTAACTTTATTAGTGTGAAATTCCCCATTAATTCTTTTAGATTATCACTTGATTAAACTCTAAGTGAGTTACCCTAACACCTCTTTGGGCGTCAGACCCCCACAAAGGGCCACTCTCCTACTGACAACATGGGGGTACAAAAGCACAATCCAATGGCAACTAGATACAAACAACCTCTCCAATCCCAGGAGGAAACAAGTAAAGGAAATTCTTCTCTAACACTAGAGGAAACAAAGTAAAAACACCACTCCTTCCCAAGGAGGCACAAACTATCCCCGTTCATGAAAACCGGGTGTAACAACATGGTGTAACCACGACACGTGTAACCACGAAACGTGTAACCACGACACATCTCAAGTTGACTCTCATAAGAACAACCTACATCAAGATACAACTCCCTTATCTGGAAGACTTCAACAATTACTGTAAACTCCCCACTTTGAGCAAGAACAAATTAATAGTAAAAGCATTTCAAGCAATTAACAAACTAATATTCGGATTTCCTAAATCCAGTCAATTATAGTTGCAATTGAAATAATTTAAAGCCATTCATCCATTTTGAATTTAACCATTAAGTTTCATCATCAAGCATTTAATATTCAAGAACGTTTGACAAAAAAAATCGTTTATTAACTCTAATACCACATCTATAATCATAATCAAGCCTTCAAATAATGAAGTCATTTAACTAAAATTTAAATCGATTTTCTTATTCTAGATTTACTATGATATTCATATTACATCATTTAATTTAATTCATGGCATTTATCTTATTCAATAAAACGTATTTCACACTAAGGATCCCTTGTTCATTACATAACTATAAATTTTAATAAAACATTAATTTATTTAATTATTTCAATCTGCTAAAAAAAATCAATTTTAATTTTCATATTAAAACCATTTAATTGAACTTACACTCAAATTAATTAAAATATATACATATATACTATATATACACATATACCTTATGCATATATTCATATACACATAATTGATATATATATAATAATATATACATATATATATAATCTTATTATTTATATTTATATTATTTAAATATTAAAATAATATTACATATATAAATAATATATTATATATATTATATATAATATAATATAAATATATGTATTATATATATATATATTATTATATAATAATATTATTTAAATATTAAATAACATAAAATAAAAATAATTTAGAACATTGAAATTCGCGAGCTACTTTTTAGGGCACGCAGGCCCGGCCGCAGGCAGCGGCCTGTGCGCCAAGCGCACAGTCTGCCACTGCCATGGGCGGCGGCCTATGTGCTTAGCACACGGGCCGCTTCCCACGGGCAGCGGCCTGTGCGCCGAGCGCACAGCACGCCTCCCACGGGTGGCGGCCTGTGTGCCAAGCGCACAACGTGCCTCCCACGGTGGCGTCGGCGATGGGGTGGGGTTTGGCCGCCCACCTCACTGCAACAATATTATTATTTTATTTCTACATTTTTCAAACAACAAAGCGAAAATCGAAAATTTCATGGGTTTTTTTCTAGGTTTAATCCAAATTCAAATTTTTTTAAATATATACAAATATATTTGTATATATATTTGTGAATATATCCATGTATTGATATGCATGGGTATATTCAAAAATATGTATATACCCAGATTTAATTTCATACCCAAATTGAGAAAATAAACCAAATACTTTGCAAGAAAACAAGTTATTTCCAAAAACAATAAGAGGGTTTCAAAAACCATTCTCAAATGGAGGTTTCCTTGAATTTCATTCTATTTGTTTGGTGGAAATTTCTGGTTTGGTTTCAATTTTCCAAATCTAACTACAAGTTTACTAAATTAGAGAGCATTTTTTTTTTATGGATTTTCAAAGAAACTACCACTATATTTTCATTCTTTCAAAATGAGAAGAAGAAGGAAGAAAATGGTGGAACCTTGTGTTTTCTCCAAAACTTGCAAGCTTCAACAATGGAGATCTTCCCTTTTCTTTTCCAATTTACCTTCACCCAAATCCTCAATCTTCTCTTTTCAATTTCTTCCAAGAATTTCCATGCAAATTTGCTCTCCCCATTTTTCAAATTAAAATTCAAAAATAAAACCACAATTACCTTATGCCATCCTCTCCAAATTTGTCAAACCCCTAACTTTGAATCCACCCACCAACATTTATTGCTAATTTAGATATTTTTATTTTTTTGAGATTTAATAAAACAATTTCATTTTCCAAATGCATTTTGCAAAAATATTCTTTAAATAAAATTCATTACAACCCAAATGACAATTTAAATTTTCTTTAACCAAATGATTTTAACAATTCACAAATAAAATTCTTTTCAATCTTTTATTTCTAAAAGTAAAATATAAAGCATAATTCTAATTTTTGACTTAATCCAAAAATCTAAAGGTGCCAACCCAACCAAATTGGTTTAATTTATCACTATTAATTTAATTAGTCAATAAAATAAATCTAATTCAAAATTAGATTATTTTATTAATTAAATTAAATTAATTAATTAATCACTAATTTCCCAACATTTCAATAAGACAAAACAATAATCATTTATAAATTTCAAAAGCCATTTAATCACTTTTAACTTGCAATTTTAAATACAAAGCCAAGGAGGAAACTACAACATAAAATAACTGAGCCCGACTACAAACTCGATGACACACAATAACTAGGGTGATGGTTGACACAGAAAACCTAGTTACTATCTCCCAATCGATACAGTTGGTCAAGGGACACACTCAGACCTGTGAAACCAGGTGGAGTCGATGTCTTGTACCTGCATCCTGCCCACAATACGAGTGTCGAAACATGCATATAATATATTAAAACACACCGTGAAGAGGAAATCGCGGAATCCCAGGGCACTCGCATGCGAGTGATGTGATCCCGTCCCCTTCACCAATACAATATCACTAACCGACACATCTAATCATCAATGATATAATCCAAACATAAAGCATCAGTAATTCACATACATGCTAATTTAATCCATAACATGAAATAATAATAACATCTGAATAAAGTACCATCACATCAAAACATAATGTTTACATCGCTTAACAAATAGTGGTTAAAATAACCAAGTTCCATAGTCACAATGCAACAGAAATAAAACATATCATAGAAGAACACTGTTCGATCAAAGAGCAAAATGGAGGGGTGTTACATTAGAAATGTTTTTGTCCCAATGTCACATCATATCTCACGGAATATTAGCTCCACATTATTTGTTACTAACTTTCTCACATAGTTCACATGTATACCACATTACATTTGATTGCACAATTTACACATACATCATATTTGATTGCACAATTTACACATACATCACAATAGTTACACATTATTTACAACACAAGGTTCACACAATGGGTTTAAGATGATGGACCTACATAGATACCATAGCCATTAGGAAGGATGGTCTCAAGGCCCTTCTCTAAGGACTCCTCCATACATTTCTTGGCACCTTTACCTTATTTTTTTAAGGGGGTTAGCCTCTAAAATGAAGGTACAACAAGAACAATCATAGAGCTAGGGGGAAATGGATTACAACTGTCCAAAACCGGTCCCATTTGCAACCCCCTTAATATAATTCCCTATCGCATCTACTCCCCTATACGACTTGCTAGGGAAACCTTGGGATATGGTAGTTTACAATGTCACATTACATCACACTTTTCAGTAGTTTATAACAAGAAAGTCTCAAATCGGGAAATATAAGATCATAAACCAAAGTTACAATAAAAGTCCCATAAAAGGGGGAAAATTATAAATTCAACAAAAAAGTAAAATAAAGATCAATTGTAGCTACATTGCAACATTCCAATCTTAATTCAAAGATGAAAAAAAAAATTCCATGAGGCAATTGGACTACTTCTAACTTCAAATGGTTAAATAGAGCTCCTAGAAAAGAAATGT
Source organism: Sequoia sempervirens (assembly GCA_007258455.2). NCBI lineage: Eukaryota > Viridiplantae > Streptophyta > Pinopsida > Cupressales > Cupressaceae > Sequoia > Sequoia sempervirens. Next base: position 13,191 of record VDFB02328172.1, on the reverse strand, counting down.
AAAATTTCACACTACTGACACAAAATAAAATAAAGCAACAATTAAGAAATTAACAATAATTCACATTTCAACAATAGAATTCACATATTATGAGCACCATGTGACTTTGATAAGCCACCTAAGGGGAGGAGGGGAATGGTGGTTCTCTAACCACATAAGTATAATAGCATGCAATAAGTTGGTGGTCCCTGACCACATAAATATGATAGTGTGCAATATCATGGTGGACTCTTCCACATAGTATCAATGTTTTGTATTATTGAAGTATCCAAAATATGTATTCATAAGTGGGATCAGAATCCCCATCAATATGGTCCATGTAATTCCATCCTCTACCCATGGGGCATAAACATCAAGGAATAGGTTTGCACTATGAGTTGGAACAAGTGTGGCTCTCATATGTGGGGGAGTAGGTCATAGTCAACATCCACGAAAAATTATAATGTCTCAATATAGATCCTTTAACAAGATTACAGACAACACCCTAAGCTCTTAATTTCCCAATGGATGGACATGTGTCTCTCAACCCCTTATTTACACTAGTTGGCATCTCACTCCTGAAGGGGGAACCATACACGAGGGGTACATATTTAACATATATACAAGACTTACACAAAGGAATACATCACATTCCATATAGAAGATACACATCCACACATTTCATGTTTGTTGCATCATTTTACAACTAGCTAACTTACACAATGGGCCATCACAAAGGGTACACATAGGGGATCATACTTAACAACCACTCACCCTTATCCCAAGTAGGATACCCTATATCTCATACTTGGGGCACAACACATTTACTAGATTAATTTCACATGTCACAACAAAATACTCTTTATGTGATTCACCACAACATAGCACAATGTTGTTACACCCATACACACTTTGTTTACTTTACACAATGTTCACTTTGTTTATCCATGTTGTTAATATCCACTCACTTTGAATAAGTAAAAGAAGTTGTTAGTTAATAGGTAGCGAAGATATTACCTCGTTTTCACAAAATTAGTGTTACATGATAGATCACTCTTTTTATCTTACTAATTGGGTGCTCAATATTACACATCTAATCAAATTTAGATTTCTATCTCTAATCATATATTTCCTTCATCCTTCATGTAACTAGGTTTGTTATGCTTACTAATTTATTTAGATATAGGGTGACCCCATTTTATGTTTACCCATCATGTTGCAAGGAGGTTCCTACATTCGAAGTAACTCATCAACTTTTTCCTTTGAGTAACATTATATTATAAGAAAAATCACAATTAATGCATAAACCCTACCAAAATATGATAATTTTTATCCGTTTGTACTCATTTTCCATAAGATACATATGTATTTCATACATTTTTATATTCGAAAATTGAATCATCCAACACAATTCATAATCATATTTTCATAGTCAAATTTCACCCAACCATATAATACCAGGACACACACATAGAAGTAGAAAACACAAGAAGTTTGACCCTTAGAAATTTTATCTTTTATAATGGTAGTGCATAGAATTTTCCATATCTAAACACTTAGCAAAATTGAAGAATAACACATTACATGAAAATATTTTTTTTTGGCATTTTTGTTCTTATTTCTTCTATCTATTTAATCTGAATCAGTTAATTCGACATAATTGAACATAATTCAATACTTATTCCTCATAATTTAAACTAATTAAGTCTATATTTTTATAAATTTATAAGGATGATATCTATTTGTAGGAAATTAATAATTGTATAAGTGATAATTGCCTCTTCATATCCATGCGCCAATGAATAATCAACCTCTTATACATTATATTAGAACAATCTAAGCGACAGTTTATTCCCTAACCATATTTTGGGTCAAATGATTTTCTCCACACATGAGTTTTTTTTTTGTTTTGTCTTATTTTGGTTACAACTAGAGAGATGATTAAATTACACTTTAATTGGATTATTTTAACACACTTTATTTATTTTTCTCCTACAAATCCAACACACTTTAAATTTTTATTTCTTTTAACTCAAAAATAAATAATTAGATACATAATATCATGCCCCACAATCTTATTATATAGATTGAATACAATATATAGGTTAGATGCTTCCATACCTTCGAATCCCTAAGAGTAATTGTTTATTTTATGGCAAGGGTCTAAAAATATATGATAGCTTCCATTATTTTTCCCTTAATGGGATTTACTTCACGATAGTCTAAATTTAAATTTCCTTTGGAGAATTAAAAGTTCTCAAGTTGTTAACTTAATTATTTAGCAATTCACCCATCAATCTAAGTCATTTAGTGTTTTCTTTCTTTCATAGGAGAAATATCAATAGCCTCAATTCTTGGTATATATTTTTTTAAGGTGGCAAGAGGAACTTGAAAAATAAAAAATTTAAAGTGTCCAAGTTTCAAACAAATGATTAATATCATCCAACCCCAAGTTATAATCATAACTATATAAAGGGTTGCTAACTCATACTTTTATAGGTTAGATCCTGGATCTTTAGTTAATGATCCCCCCCCCAAATAAGACAAGAGGATATGGTCATAGTTCACAAGGGATAAAGAATGTGAAATTGTAATGTTTGAAGTTTATTATTTTATAATCTATTCACATTATGTAGTTATAAGAGATTGGACCTAGTGAACTAAAACCAAGTTCTAGGATAACCATGCTTATAAAATTTATGACTATGTTTTCTTATGTTTACAAGGCTATAAATAGTAAAAAGGAAGGAAGTTACACTAGCAACATTCATCACCCAACTATTATTATTTGGGTCAATCACGTTCCTACCAAATCACTTATTTATTTAAAGATGAACATTTATTACCTTAAGCCTCAAGGTTAAGGGATGGTGAAGGGGATGAAATTGACTTAATACCATGTTCGTCTTAAATTTAATTGCTTTCCAACTCATCATGTTCTTGTTTTATTTGGTGTTCACAAAATTAGTTGATTACTAATCATTTAATATGGCCAATTTTGACTCTTTTGTGTATTCAAAAGGAATCTATCATGAAGGTAGGTGCCTCAAACTTTATGTTTAAATATCATGAACATTTTCCAATGTTGGACACCTTTATTGTTATTATTTCAAAAATTCCAATATAATCTAAATTTGATAGCTTAAACACACACTCGATAAGTTTCAAATGATCCCAAAAGTTCCCAGTGTTAGAACCTAGGTACTCTGATACCTAATGTAATGCTCAAAATTTTCTCCTTCAAACTTGACCACACAAGAGTGATTTTTTTTAAAATAAAATCACCATTAAGTTGCAACCCTTTTAAAATTTCGTCTTAAGTATCCTTCACCATTAGGAATTATGTACCCTTCAAGCATCATAATACAAATTTATTTTTTATGATCTTATAAACGTTTAGCAATCTATTTGAACATGAACAAAGGGAAACTATCACAAGTCCATTTTGTGACTCACTAGATCTCAATACTTAGATTATCCTTCTTAGGTATGATTTCCATGTAATCATCTTCACAAGGGGCATTAGGATCATGTTACGTTTTCAATTAATGGGCACACTACTTTAGAAAAATTAGGATGATAGTCACAAATAAGAATCCTATGATAAATTGTTAGAAGAAGAAAATATACATAGATATATATACTTAGTATGTTTCACTAGGTAGCTTAGTTGTGTGTAGCCAAAACAAGATTATATTCTTCTTTAATTATTCATAAACTTTTACTTGTTAACCCTTCATCCTAACCCATGTAAAGCTATTACCCTTAATTCCATTCAGGTATGATATTAAACCAAGTTTATAATATTTTCTATACCTTACCACGCATACAAAATTAATATTGAAAGTTAATAGCTTCAATATTGGAATTGTATGGATGTCATACACCTTCTACAAATTGAGAATGCAGTCACATTACCAAGTGTTTCACCCTTGATTCCAACATCAATTATTTCATGCAAGAACTAATGTGTGCATGTATTAATACCATGTGGGATCATACACAAATTAAATTGCATAACTCCATATTAATAAAACAATAAGGTTTAATATATATGTATATATATGTTTTATAACCTTCTTAATGCAATGAAATAGATAAATTTAATATTGTCAAGGCTCTCCAAATGAATTTAAGGTATTATTTTATTTTATTTTTGATTTGTATTTTTTATTTTTATTTTTCTGAAATCAAGGGGTAAAATTTTTATTGAACCAAAAAAATATTACAAAGACATAGAAAACCAAACCCAAGAAACATCTCATATCCTCCATAACCCAATCTTCAGAACATGGGATATACACCCTAGAGGATTCCCAGTCATCCACCTTTCAGGGTCCCATGCCTTCGGACACCCATCTGGCCAGAGCCATACGCACTTATTCCATTCGGGGAATGTGACAAAGGTGATAGAATCAGGACCCCTCAAAGCAATAATTTGTATACAACATCAACTATAATTCCCATCATCAAGGTGTCTCTTATTCAACATATCAATAACAACTAAGAATATGATTCACAAGCAGTAGCCACTCCAACTAAAGGCACAAGCATGTTCAACGGAGAAGGGCGCTAAAGGCCTCCATGAGATTATTGGTTTGTTGACCTTTTAACAACATAGAAAAAGAATTTCATCCTCTCTAACTATCCCTACCAATACCACCAACCCCATGCAGATTACCTCTTGATGATACATCGGTGTTGGTTTTCAGCTCACCCGAGGAGGGACACAGTGACCACATTGTATTGAATCCTCTCCCTATCACTTTGTCACTAACCAAACAACAATCCTCCTCCAACTCATGTGTCATAATTCCTCCAAATAATTAGCATGTTGACACGGTTGACTCCAGGTATTCCACCAACAGTGCAAAATTCTCTGGCAAAGGGGAATTGAAAAAAGAGGTGGGAAATACACTCTTCATGATGAGTGCACATGGCACACATAGAAGGGCCCTAAAACCCATGCTTCCAATGATTCTCCTAGGTAAGGCATCAGCCTTGCACCACTAACCAAGAGAAAAAGTTACACTTAGGCCAAGCAAACTTATTCCAAACCTTCTTTCACCACGAGACCTTCGAACACCCAAAAACCTATTTATCTAGAACCTGATAACCAAAGGCAACAAAAAATTTACCTTTCGGATTAGGTCTCCAAGCCAGAACATCCTTCCCAGGGAGAGAGTTACAAATGTGACTAGTCAAAATAGCAACTAGATCCTGACAATCCTCTTTAATCCTCCAGGGGGGCACTCCCATGGGTCCTTCCACCTATACACATTAACCTAATCCAGAACCTAAGGAGTTTTGAAATCTGCCACCCGACTCCATCCAACATCAAGAAAATGACTACATAAAGTTTGCAGGTGAGGGTGAGTTGTCGAGATGGGAGGATGGCCATCCCAAGAGTCAAACTAGAAGAGAGCATCTCGACCACTATTACAAATCCAAAACATCCCTTGTTCGACCAACTTGGCACCTCTTTTAAGGGTACCCCAAATCTTAGAACCCTTCCCCTCCAAGCTAAAACAAGGCACATCAATACTCTCAACAACCCCCAGATATTTTGAAGGATTTTAGCCCATAGTTGATGTTGTTGAGGGCACCATCTCCAGTACAACTTAGCAGCTAAAGCTTTCCCATTCAAATTAGTCTAGCGTAAACCTAACCCACCTTCTTGCATTAGCCTATAGGTGGCATCCCACTTTAAAAAGCTCCACTTCCTACAAAGGAGATTACCAAACAGTGATAACTTTAAGAAACACCTCTCAAAAAAAGATATAAATCTTGCCAAATTTTTCAATTTTTTTAGAAAAAATGTTAATTTCTATTGGAAAATATTTTCCCTTTTTCAAAAAAAAAAATTGGCAATTTTCTTTACATCACTAAAATTTTGTAGAAAATTTTGGAAAATCTTGAAAAATAATAGGAAAATGCATTAATTATGATTGTGAATCCATCCAATCTAAAAATAATTCTCATAGAAAAGTAGGGGCCCAAGGTGGAAATTATCATTGGGTTTAAGGGGTAGACTATAATATTTACTTACCACCATTATTTCAAATATAATATAATGGCCCTCATTGTATTCTGCAAGGTAAAATGTACATGTGATCTATAATTCTCATGGGGCTCAAAAATGTTTTTAGATCATTGATCCAATGACCCTCGTTGTACTTTGTAAGGTAAAATGTACCCACAATCTATAATGCTCATGAGACTCGAAATTGTGGGCCTCATGAGCATTACAAATCACAGGTACATTTTACCTTGTAGAATACAAGGGGCCATTAGATTATATTATTAATCAATTTTGAAAACTAAATATTTGAAATATGATCCTAAAGTAACTAATAATTATGATATACTATTGGAAAATTAATATAACTTTCTACTATAGTTTATATAATTTAGGCGAATCTGATCTAATCATGTATTGAATATTGTGGAAAATTTTTGACATAGAATTTTTAATAAAATAAATTCTTTAGCAATTTAAATAATACTATAATAAAATTTTGTAAAAATATGGCAATTCAAGTCACGTTATAGCTCGAACTATTAGCCAATTTTGGATTTCAAAATTTTAACTATTAGCCAATTGGCGAATATTAGCCACTAAAAAATCATTGTTACCATACCAAAGAAACTAACGAGAAAGAATCTCAAAGTCTTTGATGAAACTAGAAGGGTTTGATAACACAAAATATTTGTACATAAGAAAATCCTACATCACAAACTTCAAAAGAGTCACTCTTCCCACAAAAGATAGCCACCTACATAACCAATGACTAACATGTTTGTGAAACTTATCAAGAACCTCCTACCAAAACAATCTGGGAAGCGACCAAATAACAAGAGGAATTCCAAGGTACACAAAAGGGAGAGAGACAATCTAAAATTGAATAATATCAATAATTCTCCTTTGAATAAGCTTTGGATATTAAAGAAATGAATAAAGGACTTCCCTTCATTAATACTTTGTCCTAAAGCAACCAAATAACTATCTAGGACTCTCTACCAAGTGACAACCTCTTCAAATTTGGCCCTACCCATCAAAGTAGTATCATCCACATACTAAAGATGAGATTGGGGAGGAATATTATTTCCCCAACACCAACCCTAAATGAGACCCAACTCCACCCTAGATCTAATAAATCTCCCTAAGCCTTTAGCTAGTAAGATGAATAGGTAAGGGGATAAGGATCCCCTTGTCTGAGTCCCCCTATAAGCTCCAAACAACTCGCTTGGCTCTTCGTTGACCAACATGGAGAAGGAAGAAAATGAGACACAAATCCTAGCCCACTCAATCCAGTCACTAGCAAAACCAAAAGCCTTCAGAATCTTAAATAAAAAATCCCATTTAACACAATTATAAGCTTTAGCCATGTCCAATTTAATAAACATAGTTTTTTCTTTGGAATAGGCCATAGAGTGAATGGTCTAAGCCACAATAATGACCCCATAAAGAATCTACCTACCAACAAAAAATCCTCCTTGTTCTTCAAAGATTAATCCGCTTAACCAAGGCTTCAAATGTTCAACAATCAGCTTTGTAATTATCTTGTACACCACATTGCATAAGGAAATTGGCCTAAAAATATCCAAAGAATTAGCCCCTTCCCTTTTTGGGATGAGAGACAGAAAAGTAGTATTCATGGCCTTCTTATTCTTGTGAGATTCCTAGATGACCTCCAATAGATTCATCTTGATCAACTCCTAAAATTCTTGGAAAAATTCCACCATAACCCATCAAAAACTAGAGCCTTTTCGTTTTTCATCTGAAACATAATATTCTCAAGCTCCTGCAAAGAAATCAGATTAAATAGAGATTCATTCATTTCACTAGTAACCGGGGGTAGTATGCTAGCCAATATCACAACCTCATCTTCATCTACAAGAGGGGTATCTTTAGATGACAAAGTTGAAAAGAAGTAAACAGATTCTTCTAAAATCACAGCAGAGGAGGAAAGAAGCTCCCCATCCGAAGATAAAAGGGAAGAAATGATATTACCTTGCATTCTATCCTTAACAAAATTGTGAATTTAAGGTATTATTTTATGACATAAGATTGCAAGTATAATTCTACTCATCTTGCAAGTTTTTTTTTCTTAAAGTCATTCCTTCTTGTCTTCTTTTTTTAATATTATTATTTATTTTTCTAAAATTTAGAACATTAAAATTTTCACAAAGTTTAGTGAGATACTATCTTATCTCAAGGATGTCAGTAACTATCCTCTAACCAAAGACTAAAAGATTGATGAAAAGAAATCGTCCATTGTTTTCATCAATGTATGTGTATTTAATTATTTACTTGTTCATATTTTGATAAGACTTTATTGCATGCCCTTTCACATATATGTTGGCATGTCCTTGCTAGATGTCAACTGAATTTTATCCACATACTAATCCTTAGCTATCAATGACTAATACTCCCTACACGTGGAAGAAATTCCATTCTTTTTCTCAAGCTAACTAAGGGTGCTTCCCTAACCCTAAAATTTACCTCCTCTCAACATCTCAACTACCTACTTGAGCTAGCATTAGGTTTTCTCATTGCTTTCATATTATAGAAGCTTAACAAGCTCTGCACTAGACGTCATAGTTGCCCCTTTCATTCATCCATTCCCTTTCGATGCTAGAGTCTAAGGATAGGGATTATGAGGAAAAAAATAAAGTCTGAGAAATAGTGCATATTCTACTCATTGGTCTCTCAAATTGTTTTTTCGGTTTTATTTTTTGTGTTCTCCCTGTAAAAAAAATAGTTGTTGCCATAGTTATGTAGTTGCATATTTTGATAGATGATGCTTAGTATATTGGTGCTTTCTATTTTATTTATTTATTTAATTTAATTTATTTTTTTGCATCTAAATATGAGATCCATTTCATTGGATTCTTTTTTTGAAACATAAATCTCTATTTAATTTGATCCAAGGCATTAAATAAGAAGCATAAATTCATTTTTTAATATTCATTTTATATTATGGATTCTTTCAATGGTTACCATACTAAGGAACCCAAAAATTGAAGCACTACAGGCATAAGCATGATAGAATTTTTAGCAGTTTGTAGGTTGATACAAAAATAATGGCAGTCGTAGATTTTTTTTAATTTCAGTGGTGCCATCCCATCATTCACAATAGTTCTCAACTTGCATTTTTCATATTTTCCTTTGCTTTCCTTGTTGGTTTAAAATTCATGAGGCTATATTGGTTAAGGTAACCTCACCTTGATTTAGTGTGTTGGTTCAGTGGTGCCAGGTCATGGAAGAATTACCTAGGTAAGGTTGTCTATTGAATAATGAAGGGTAGGGGATGACTAGGACAAAACCAATTGTTACAACATGAATATTGTAGGCACCTTCCATTACACTCATTCCCCAAGCTTTACCCCTACAAAATCCTTAACGGTTGACAAATATTTCAAGGGGGTCTACAATCTTTGGAAGTGAGTGTTTAACCTCCCCATCCCTAATAACCCACTTTTCATACAATATTCCCTCAAAAGGAATAATAAGTATTATGAAACACAACATAGTGAGGGCTCTCTATTTGGCCTACTGTAGGAGGCCCTGTAAGACTGATATTCAAGGCATGCAAGATGAAAAAGGGATCCTTATTGTCCCAATTTTTATAGTTGGCTTACGAGGTCACCAATAGTTTATTCTTGAAATAATCATAATATTGTTTGCAGTTGTACAATATTGCAATTTAATTTGTAAATGAAATAGAGTTTTTCCTTAGTTAACTATTGCTTTTCTTTGTCATTGCAACATGCATGATCTATTTCTCAAGTGCTCTTATAACAATTTAACTAGGGTGCAAAAATAAACCAATATAAACTGTGTCTGTGAAATGTGGAAAGTTAGTAAATCAACACAAACCTTAATGAAATGAATTATATCAAAGATTTAAAGCAAAGAAGCTACTCTAATTTGTAACAAAACAAATCTTTTAAGAATGTCTCATTGTCCTCTATTCTTAAAGATTCCTTTAACCCTTTGGCCCTCAGATTTCTATGTGCACAAAGGCTATTAGAATGACACTTAAGAAACGAGATTAGTATTCAACATGCAATCCAACTAAGTTCCTACATGAAACTATATGACAAAGATGATGATGGATACTATGATGAATGGATGATGGTGTTAGATGATTCAAGGTAGATATTATGGTATTGAGATGCGATGATTCTACATATGCTCAAATGCAAACTATGGAAATTGTAGTCTAAAATGCAACTATGAAGAAAAGTATTACTCTAAGATCTAACTATGATGCAAAACATGATATAAAATGTAACTATAAGACTCCATAATGCTCCCAAGCTCGAACGATATTATTTCATGATAACTCTATAAAAGTGGGATGCAAAATACAATTCCAAAGGGTTGTATTAATAGCCTTTTCCAAGCATCTTATGAGGTGGCAACGATCGATGGTCCAGATTCGAACAAGAAGAATGAACGATGGAAACGGAGAGAATCAAGATGTTGTCCCCTTGAGCAAAGACAACATTCCATATGGATAGAAGAATCTCTTGACCAATAGGCAACATGCTAGATGGATGGAAGACTCAAGTGTGGGAAGAAAAGACCATGTGTTTGAAAATTGGTTGAAGTATATGAGGAATAAGCCATGTGCTTAAAAATTGGTTGAAGATAATTCTAATTAAAAATTAGAATTATTTAATTTCATGTGACATTGGTGAGGTGGCACAAAAATTTCTAGACATGTGCTTGAATTCATAATCGAGATTAGTGAAGATTAATTAAATAAAACAAGCTTATGGAAAAAAATTTATTTAATTAATTTAGAAGAATATGATTTTAGATTTGAAGAAATTAGAATATGAACAATAAAATGCAACAAAACAAATCAAAGAAGATACTCTATTAGAATGACACTTAAGAAATGAGATTATTATTCAACATGCAAGCAAGCCAACTAAGTCCCTACATGAAACTATATGATGGAAAGGATAATGGATATTGTTGTCACCTAGAATTGCACCCTATGCAAAGTTTACAAAAAACTGAGCATTCTAGAGCAACATGGGATCATCTAAAGGTTGTAGGTCACCTATAACTGAAATGAACCTCCGGAGAAGGCCGGCTTCCTTTGGGTATCACCTAAACTATTGTTTCTTTGAGAGGAAAGAGGGAAGAGATACATAAATTAAAGGACTACACTAGGGTGATACACCGAACTGGTGAGAAATCATGAAATGAACACAGGAAGAACATACACTTGAAGGCCTAATTTCTATTCTCAGAGCAACTTCTTTCAGACTTAATGCTTTAGTCCTAACAGGTTTGGCCCACATACACACCTCAGGAAGGAAAGATTAATTTCACAGCTCTAAGATATGAATACAGAATTATAAAACACAGTTAGAGACTTGCAAGTTCAAAAGAAAGATACAAAAATGAGAATCATACAAACGTGAACACAAACTTCCAAGGTAAACTCTGTGTTGTATTCAAGATTCTAGTTGAGTTACAGAAAACATACATTGACTGAGAAAGGATTGATTAAAAATCACTAACTCTTCAGAGTGTGCAATCAGAACTATTTACAAACAGGAAAAAAATGCCTTATATACAGACTGTATGTCGGACCCTTAGGGCTTACAAAAATATCCCAGTTCAGAAAAATATCTATCTTAGATCTTTGATGAATTAATTGTAGAAGCCTGCGTGTCCCTGTTGTTGGTGTCGGTGTGAAGAACCGCTCTTGGAGAAGCCTTCTCCTAATCTTTTGTAGCATTAATTCTTCTGATCCATCGTGTCCAGCTACTGAGTCCCCTGTTGAAGAGCCGCATTGAATGCCCCCTGAGCTCAGAGCAGATATATGTTGTATTCCTGTTGCATTTGTCCCGCATTGGCATTCCACATTCTGATCAGACTGCCATGGCTCACCTCAGATCCCTCTAGTTAGTCGAGCACCTTCCACACAGGCCCTGTAGCTGGTCAAAAGTCCATTTAAACGGAATTGCATCTCGGCAAGACACTGAAAGTGTCTTGCCAATGCGATTATGTGTCTCTGCAGCTTTAGAAGTCATGTTGATACCGCCAAAACCATCGGCAAGACAAACGGATTCGGTTAGAAGTCCCAGCCAGCACCATTGATTCACACCGATATCCTTTTCATTTGGTACCTCCATCACTGTCAGCCAAAGATTATATGTTCGGGAAGACCTCCTAATGATCCCTCCATCTCTCGGCGAGCACATATGCAGTCGGTATGACTCTTGGCGATGACCTCCCGTCGAGCTCATTTCATTTGCCCCTGAGCTTACTCTTCTCCTCCGGGCTCGAGCTCCTTTGGCTTTCAGTGAGACATCGGTTTGTCAACCAGACTTCATACCAAGTGCCTCTTCACTCTCTCACCAAGCTGTTCACTTTACTGTTGGCAAGACAACACCGAGTCGGGGAGACCTCCTAACGAACTTGGAAAGATACACCGAAAGCCTCCTCGTCGATGAGACATTAACAAGTCGCTAAGACCACCTGCCGAATTCCCTTTTGTCTGCCCGAAGAGCTACCGTCGTGTTTTTGGCAAGAGTCTATTGGTGTCACCTCGAAAGTATTTCATTCCACCGAGATGTTCCCTTGAGCTCAAGGAGAGCCTGCTTGGTCGGCAAGACATCCTGCCGACCCTGCCCTCATTCTGTCTGAGCTCTTCTTTACCTTCGTTGAGACTCTCACCGAACTCCTGCAGCTTTCTGAGTTCTTCTCACCCTTCGACAAGACATCTGATGTCGGTGAGACATTAGCTTTAGTGACACTACCTTTCCTATTGGGGAGACACTAAGCCTTCGGCATGACCTCATGCCGAGCCTTAAAACCTTTGGTGAACTCTTCATTCGGCAAGACATTTGATGTCGGCGGAACATTCTGGTGAAGTCCCTTAGTTACACCGAGGTTCCTTTGTGTCGATGGGACTCCTGCCGAAGACAACTGCATCAAGGTCCATCCTTTCCTTTTAGCGAGACTTTCATCCTCACCAAGACCTCCCAGCGAAGCCCCTCACTTTTGTTGAAAGCATCTCTTGCCCCGAGACTCTTCAGACGTCAGTGAGACATTGAACCTTCACTGGGACTTCTCATCGCGTGTTGTAGGTCTCCCCAAAGCTCGTGGTCGCTGAGAGTCTCCGCGAATGACGATTGAATGGCCTATTGGCCAAGGAAATCCACACGGTAAGAGGTCAT
>VDFB02328171.1:0-19890 GCA_007258455.2 Sequoia sempervirens | reverse complement strand
GTCATTATAAATGCAATAATCATATTGAAGGAACTATAATCTACTTACTAGATTAGCTGTAGCAATGATATTAAAGAACATAAGCACATTTGTCAAGTAACCTAATCAAGGTTAATGAATAAACATATATTTACAACATAAAGAAATAACATATGGAAGTAAACAACGACATTGAGGCAAGGCAAGACTCGGTGTAGATCAAAATGGAGTTCATGGCGATCCTATGAAAGTGAGTAATAGCATGAGGCAGATAAGGTACTCAGATCAGTCAGGATGGAGTTTGCCACTGTACCGAGGCTCGATTTCTTGGGTTTGGGTTGTGGAGTTAGATTAGAGTTGCACTGTATGCGATGGGTCATGTGGATAATGGTGTTGCAGAAATCTGGTCGGGTTTAGAGACACAGATTACACAAGCAGAAATCGTAGTATCATCTCTTCAATATATAGGCAATTATTGTCATAAATCATTCATTAAACATATGTCTGGTCACTAGATATCAAGCGGCTAAGTGGGGAGATCCCTCACCTGTTGGGGGTTTAGATGATTTCTCGGGGCAAAATCGAATCCTTAGTTTATGATGTATTTTTTTGTCCTCTTTCTTTCCTCCTTCCAATCTTATCACTGACAAGTATCTCAAGCGATAGGAACGGGAAAATCTTTTGTTCTGATGAAGTAATACGATAGTTTGGAAACTATTCCTATTTGTTTTTCTTCCTTTCGTCCTAAATTCTTCCCTTTATATTCCCGATATGGCTAAAAGGCGAGGTCTTTTAGGGGCATGTCTCTTAGTTTAAGTTGATCGCTGTGGTCTTAAACTAAATTATCTTGGCTTTTAATCCTTAGCAAATGAATCAGACAGTTATATATAGAAAAATGTGGAGTAAGCTAAAAACGAAAAGCTCACGTCAACCCCTAGAGTTAGCCGACGACCCCAAATGCTCTCTTACGATAGAATGCGTCTGAGATCGAATTTCAAGGTGTAATTCAGCTCGTAAGAAATTGTAGTGAAAACATAAGTATCTTGTTGTAAGCTGCAACACTAAGTTTCCTTTCCATATTATTTCTGGTGCAAAGAGACGCGTAAAGAACTGTGGTCTTGAACGTACAAATGCGAGCCACTTGATAGCATCGAATGAAGTTTCTTCATAGCCTGAAACTTGCTATACTCACTGAGTGTTGTCGTGTAGCTTTGAAATTGGGTTTGAATAGCTATAGAGTCTTGTAATCTAGTGGTGGTGTCCCTTGCGATATATTTTATATTAAAATATCATGAGTCTTTGTTTTTTTTTTTTTTGATAAAAGGCATGTAAGCCTATATATATATTAATATATTTAATAAAAGAGTACATTATGAGTCTTTGTTTTTCCTCTATGATGATAATCATTATTTACAATTTGTATTCAATAATTATAATATTATTATATGTTTCTTGTTCTTATAGATCGATTTTACTGATTTAGCTTAAATATATATATTTTTAGTATTTATTATTATAATATTTAATTTATTAGTATTTATATTATAGTATTCAGTATGCAAAAAATTCTACACAATCTAATCTAGAAGCAATACTGAATACTTTCATATGGATTGTGGAAACTTGATATCATTAATTTATATTATAATATTTATAATACAATAATTATAATTATAATATTGTCTTTGACAATTATAATTATAATGATATCATTTACTTAATATTTTAAATGTGTATTTTATTATCTTAATGCCACGATGGCAGGGACATGACATCGCACCTTTTCTTAGGGTGACATGGCTGTTGAATAACTAACTGCTGCTTGTTAGTGGTTTATTCAGCTTTCTTTCTTAGGAATAGATTTATTTATTTATTCACTAATGCATAGTTATTTTTATTTTCATTATTATAATATTTATAATTAATAATATTAATTATTCTGATTTATATTATAATTATAATGTTGTTATCTATTGATAATTATAATTATAATAATAATATTTAAACTGCATTTACTCATTTATATTTTAATATGTATTTTGTTATTTTTTCTCATTTATTTGTATTTCAATGCATAGTTAAACTGTAGATGGGTGTACTATTTGCAACCTCAGGTCGGACAATATTGAGAAATGTTTCTCAATACCACCATGGACAAAAAACCTCGTCATTTCGATTGAAGAATGTGAAAAGTTGTGGTATGATCAAAAGGAGAAATACCGGAAAAGAGTTGCGCAAAAGGGGCTTAAAGAGAAGCATAATACTTTGCTGAAAAATGTTGGGCGTGGTGAGTTTAAGGAAGAATTTGCAGCCATGATCACTTTGCTCAACCGAGTCATAGGTCAAGCAGAAGCAAATAAATTTCAGCTTTGGATGTTTTACATCATTTCCCAGATTATTGACAGAACAAAACACTATGATTGGCCAACTTTGATCAGTGGTAGTCTCCACCTTCAGATGACAGAGTTCTACAAGGCCCATGAGTTTCACATGATATCTTACCTTGTGATGCCCCCTTATAGATTCAATTTAAATTTATCTTCAATCTAGAGAAGTTAACATATATTATGCTAATAAGAATACGCCACTGTCTGATAGAAAATTCTGAAATGATAACCGATGTAATACGAGCAAGAATTTATTGTAAGTTATGGTATAAATCTTTTACAATTTTCAGAATATAAGATAAATGTCATAGACTATGCTGTTTCTGATTTGATCTTGTTTGACTTATGCATATATTTCATGTCTATGTTGATAGCTTTGTCTGAGGTACGTCTTCAGGTCATGCAATCTGGTGTTAGGCCGGTTTCTGAATGATGGCAGATAATGTACAGCCTGTTAGAAAGAGTCAATGCTCCCTGGGAAGCCGCTTGCCTCCTATCGAACTGAGAATAACACAAAATCCAATAATCGATGCCTTCCATGTTTGATTGGTTGCTCTTTAATATCCACGATAGGAGAGGAAGTCATGTTCCTTTGCAATAGATGTGACTTTTCATTATTCCTTTAACTACTTGTAATTAATTATATTATTCTTCGTGAAGTCGGCTGGATCTATTTTTACATGATTAATATTATTCTTGGTCGGCTGATGTAAATTTGATTCTTTTAGCGTTTTCTTCTCATCGATGAAGGATGGTTATAAAAATGTCTTATTTGCTGTTTCATCGGAATTATTCAGGGCCAGGTATATGACATACCTCGTATATCTAATGGCCTTTCAAGGAAAGTTTAGAGGTTTTACATCATTGGAGCTTTGGTTGTTCAACATGTGTATGATCATTATCTGCAATTGGAGTTTTCAGAATCTAAGCGGCATTATAGGCGGGTGAATGATGCATTTTTGATGCATACGGTGTAAGATTTAGATAATGAGTTGCATGTACGAATTTCAGCAGATGCTAGATTGGCAATGGCAGGGTGGGTTGATTGGTTTATCCAGTTTCCCACGTTGTCCTACATCAGAGTGTATGGCTTCTCAGGTGATCCAATCATGCTACCAAGATATCCAATGGATGAGGTAGTGTTCATGGAATTTTTAAGGCAAGTATACAAAGTTCACACATTTTTGCGTAACAGGTGCAAGATTGCCTTTAGTTTCCCGGTTGAGATGAGCATCTATAGATATAGATCAGCAGTTGATGCCAAATTGATGGGTAATGAAATGTCAAAGCTTGGCCTCAAGTTTTTCAATGAGAGACATTCGTATGATCCTCATAGTGTCTTTGCATCGTGTGTTGGTCAGAATCATGTACATCTACAATTGAAGATTTTTGGGCTAATTGTGTGGATGAGTTGAAGTGCGCAAGCATAATTACAACATATTTACCCTTCAACAGATGGTTGATCTCCTATTGGAGGATGTGGAAGGTCTATCAGATGATGATGGCTGATGGGGAAGCCCTACTTCCCATGTACGCCAAAGATCAGGTTGATCAGTGACCACTTCCACAAATTAATTGGTCCACCAAAGAGAACACCTCAATTGAGGAAAGAACAAGCCGAATTGTCAAGAACAGTAGCATATTCTTGAATAGTAAAAGGACGCGGAAGGTAGCTATTCCAATTGCAAAGCCGCCGATAGTCTATTGATCTCTACCTTCTTTTGCTAAGCCAAAACCAAGAGTGAATGCTATGAGCATTCCACTAGAAGGTATAAAGATTAGTAGAATGTCGAAGAGTTCAAGGAAGAAGGTGGAGTCTCCCGCTCAGCAGGAACAACCAACAATTGCATCAGAAGATCCAGTAGAATCAACACCACAAAGTGAAGCAATGCCTTCATATCCTATGACTCCGCCATCACCGAAGCCTTCTCCCATTTATATAGATTCAGAAGTTGATTCGCTAGTTCACAATGTCTCAACTGTAAATTATAAAGATCAGATTATATGCACAAAAATAGATTCAAATCAGACACAATAACACAACAGATACCCTGGGAAAACCCTCCTCTTGAGGGAGAAAAACCCAGCAACAAAGATCACTCTTATATATATATATGGCAACAAAAAATCTCTTTACAATGAGGCCAATTACAAGGCCATCCTTCAGCACCTAACACAGATGCAATGACTGATAATAATCTGCACTTCTAATACTGCCCTTGAATAGATTCGCAACCTGCACTTAAGGAAATTCGCGCTTGACTGAAATAAATCGAACTTGCTTGATAATGAAGAGATGAAGGTGACCTTATATATATACAAGTGTGAGAGAGGTCGCACCTCTTCATATTACAAGGTCGGCCAGAATACAAATAATATAATTGCAAATAATAAATCATAAGGAAGGTCGGCCCAAAAGAAATTACATTGTTGCCAAGAGAAGCGCATATTCTCATTAAATGATACATATAAATAAATAGCCGATAGGCTACATTTATTTATGTCTTCACTCGTGGCTGGAAGGATGAACCCGAAGCTGCTCAATAACATTAACACTCCCTCTCAGCTAGGGAGAGAACTTCCAGCTGCAAAAGACAAATCACCTCAACATGATGCTCATCACATTGGCTACAACCAGATGTGAAAAGAAGAATATCACCTCAACGTGATATTAGATATTGCCTCAACACGATATCAACCATAATGGCTACAACCATACTATGGTAAGTACAAGTGTTCATCACTTGCGTGATGTTGTCACCTCAACGTGACTTTCACCATGACTCTCTCAGAGGGTGAAACACAAGTATAACATATGTCATGGAGTCTCACACATGACATCCACCATGACTCAGCTCAGAGGGTGGAACCAAGGGCTTTCACCTCAAATCTCCATCCTCGTGAGGAAAATGCATTAACAAGGGCTTGCACCCTCAAATTCTCCTCATTCTCAGAGGAAAAATGCAAAGAACAAGGGCTTGCACCTCAAATCTCCTCGGCCTCAAAGGAAAATACATTAACAAGGCTCATCGATATTGAGACTTTACTCACTAAGGCCGATTCTTCCACCGCCACCAAGCTTATCCCTATAATAATAATAAACTTTATCCTCGGGCGTAGAGGCTTGGTGAGAATATATACTGCCCTTCATCGGCTTTATGTACCTCAACCCGGTGATGTACTTTCCCAGGCTATATCTCCTCGGAGTATAGTGGTACTTGATCTCAATAGATGCTTGGTTCTGCCATGAAACATGTGATTGATGTAAAGTTTACACAACTCGACATTATCAAGCAATGAATGATAGTAGTATTCCATTGATTGTTCAAACAACTTCAAGTAAGGAGCTTACAAAGCCACACCGCCTCCCCCGAAGCTAAACAAGGTAATATATCACAGACTTAGTGCTGTGATGATCGCTCGCTACACCAGAAATCATAGTCAACCCAACTAAAACAACAACTGCAGGTGCTCTTTTCCTCGACCGACACAACCTCGCTTCCAATCAATCGAAACCATGTAACTCTTAAGTCCGTGATCCTAAGTATACCTCAACCTATATCCAACTGTGCCACGCAAGTATCTCAGGATATGTTTAGCTGCAACAAGATGTATCTATCTCGGATCACACATAAATTGGCTAAGTGCACTCACTGCATAGCAAATATCAGGTCTAGTGTTAACTAGATACATCAAGGATCCAATCAGCTGTCTGTACAATGTAGGATCCACCAAATCTGAACTAGCTGCAGCCTCCTTCAATTTATGTAGATTGGCCCCCATAGGTGTAGACATGGATTTGCAATCCATCACAACCCTTAAGTATATCATCGGTGTACTTTCCTTGACTTAGAATCATCTCATCCGGCTCTCGACTTCTAATCCAAGGAAGGTAATGCATGAGCCCAAGGTCCTTTCATTTCAAATTCGAAGTCAACTCCTGCCACTCAAGAATCGTGATTTTCTCCCAAGGACTGACGCCAACATATAAACCAAATTCACTGCATCACCATTGATTACCTTGAGGTAGAGGATTTTGAATCAGCATCATTCTTCTCACATAGGGCCCAAACTCTGACAGTAATTCTGGACAATCCTTTCACTCATGCACGAGAGGGAGCCCGGGGCTTTTAAGACCACATATACTTCTTCTAATTTGGTAAACATGTGACTCTTCCCATGAACCAACTCATCGTTGCTCTATATAAACCTCTTCCTCAATTACTCCATTGAGAAAGGTCAGCTCTTCACCGCCCATCCGTGAATCTTCCATCCTCTGGATGCAGCAATAGCAATGATGGTTCTGACTGAAGTGTAGCGAGCAACAGGAGCAAATGTCTCATCATAATCAACTCCCTCTTTTTGAGAGAACCCACGAGCCACAACTGGCTTTGTACTTCCTAATGTTTCCATCCGCAGATGCTTAATCTTGAATAGCCATTTAGAAGTGATACTACTGCACTTGCCCTGCCCATAGGAACAATATCCCAAACAACATTTTTAAGAATTGATTGATACTCCTCTGTCATAGCATCTTTCCAAACCTGATGACAAGATGCTTCCTCAACACAGGTAGGCTCGGATTCTATAATCTGACTCATCAAGGCAACATAATTGGAGAACTTATGTGGCCTTTTGCTTTCTCTGAATGTGCCTCTAGGAGCTGCAAAGCTTTTAGCCTCTTGCATAGTACGACTGGCCCATAGAGGTCTCTTTCTCCCACTAACAATGTCAGTAGGCCCATCAGTAGGTTCCAAAGGTTCAACAGGATCAATATCTTCTTTTGGTCCTGAAGTCTCCCTCTGAATCTCAGGAGTATGATCAACTTCCATATCCTGAGGAGACTCTTCATTATCAATCTCCATATGAATCCCCTTGGATCTTCCAATGCAACATCTTTCCTAATGTGACATCCCTATCATCTCGACACCCTCGACTGAATGTATATTTTGTAGGCTTTTGATGTCTCATTATAGCCCACAAATATTCCCTTCTTGCTAGAAGGCTCCAACTTAGTTCTCTTTTCCTTTGGAACATGAACATAGATAGGACATCCAAAGATCCTCAAATGACTGACTTTAGGCTTCTTCCTTGTAAAGGCTTCTTCCGGAGTCATATTCTCCAAGCCCTTATGAGGACTTTTGTTCTGTACATATACAAATTGTCCCTGAAACTACCATAGGAAGGTTTTTCTGTAAATCTTGATCATGAATCATCATGGCCTTCACCGGGCTTCCACGACAATCCCGCTCTTCCCTTTCTAACACCATTTTGTTGAGGATTATAGGGAAATCACGTAACTCCCCTCTTAATCCCCCTCGGTGATCACTTCGTAAAAAATTCCGGGAACTACCGTGAGGTGTATTCTCTGTTCATTGTCTATCTCGAGGACCTTAATTTTAATGTAAAGATTTTCTACCAAGGCTTTAAACTCTTTAAACCTATCCAACACTTCCTCAGACTCTTTAGTTTTCAAAAAATAAATCCAAGTCTTCCTAGAATGGTCATCAATAAAAACAACATAATACAAGAATCCACTCGAAGATGGAACAGACATAGGACCACATAAATCAGAATGAATAAGGTCTAAAATACACTTAGATCTATTTTCTCTACTATGAAAAGGGGCTTTTATATTCTTACCCAATGCACAGCCCTTGCAAGTACCTTTGTGCTCCTGGTTGAACTTAGGAAGGCCTGCCACCATCTATCCATGATAGGTAAGGCCTGTATGTAAAGTGGTTAATCTCCTATGCTAAAGATCGCAAGACTCTGAAGAGTCGCTGGAACCAAAGCTTGTAAAAGTGTGCAAACCTTTGTGAGGTTTCTGCCGTCTAATCCCACCACTTGAGCATCCTTGAAGCTAGAGTTCTCCATCCACACTAGAACTTTGCCTTTAGAGAAGGCAACTTGATATCCTTTATCTTCCAAAGCTGAAATAGAAATAAGATTGCGCTTGATTCCGGGAACATAAAGAACATTACCCAACTGAAGTGAGATGCCGGAATCCAAATGAAGTATAGAGGTCCCAATTCCTTTCATGGAGTAGCTAGCATCATCTCCAATGATGACTTGTTCAGAAGACTCCTTTTCCACCAAACTTGATAAGTGCTCCTTAAAGCCAGTGATGTGTCATGAAGCACCACTGCCGATTATCCAAGTGTTGGTGTCGGAAGGTACACTGCTTGATAATGCCGAATAGAACAAATATTCACTTGAATCCTTTTGAGGAGAGGCATCATCAACATCCGCAACGGTGACCTGTTGCTTAGGTCTAGTTGGACAATACTCGGCGAAGTGCCCAAACTTGTCACACCTAAAACATTGAATCTTGGACATATCCCTCTTCTTCTTAAATGGAGGTGCATCATCGTTTCCCTTGTCCCGATTCCTCTTGAAGAATCCTTTCCTTCCATCTTTTCCTTTCTTCTTTAAAGTATGGGAGGCAAGAACATGAATATCTTCATTCTTTGAGCTTTGACCAACGCCTCTTGCCACCAACCTTGATTCCTCTTGAATGCAATCAGATCTTAGACGATCAAACTTAGGCAATTTTGACCTTGCACTGATTCCTTGAATGTAAGATTCCCAAGACAAGGTTGTAGACCATTGAGAGCAAGCATAGTTAGGTCTTTGTCATCAACCATATGCCCTATTGTCGAGAGTTGATCTCTCAAATCTGCAATCCTCATAAAGTATGCAATTACTGATTCACCTTTCAACATCTTCACATGATGGTGCTGCTGCTTCAAAGGCAAGTTCCTCGACCGTATTGTTGATTTCGTACATCTCTTCCAATGTTTTGAACATATCTCTCGCTGTCTTCAACTTAGCGACGATAGGCACAATATGATCCTTGACGGAATCAACCAATATTTTCATTGCTTTAACATCTTTCTTCACCCATTGTAACTTCGCTTCTTCCTCCTCAGGTTTAGGAATGCTGGACTCTACTTAACTCCTTAAGTCATTTCTTAATGCTAGCAAGTATGATCCTTAAACCTCCATGATGTAGCTAGATGCACCTCGAAGTCTATCCTCGGGATCTTCAACCCGCTCATCTCGACGTAATGTAGATAGGATGAACAACTTGTATTAGTTGATTAGAATAATCTGATTCATGATTCTCCTAAACTCCGCTCAAACCATGTAAATTTTGTGAAGATCAGATTATATGCACAAAAATAAAATGAAACCAGACACAATAACACAGCAGATAATTCTCGAAAACCTCCTCTTGAGGGAGAAAACCCAAAGAACAAAGATATCACTCTATATATATATATGGCAAATGTACCAAATCTCTTTTGCTAATGAGACTGACTTCATAAGGCTATCCTTCAAGACTCTTAACATGATGTATTGATCGATAATTTAATCTGCACTTCTAATACTGCCCTTGAATAGATTTGCAACCTGCACTTAAGGAAATTCGCACTTGACTGAAATAAATCGAACTTGCTTGATAATGAAGAGATGAAGGTGACCTTGTAGATATACAAGTGTGAGAGAGGTCGCACCTCTTCATATTACAAGGTCGGCCAGAATACAAATAATATAATTGCAAATAATAAATCATAAGGAAGGTCGGCCCAAAAGAAATTACATTGTTGCCAAGAGAAGCGCATATTCTCATTAAATGATACATATAAATAAATAGCCGATAGGCTACATTTATTTATGTCTTCACTCGTGGTTGGAAGGATGAACCCGAAGCTGCTCAATAACATTAACATCAACAACTATTGATTCATCAGGTGTTGATGGAATTGGAATTGTGCCTCCCAAAGAAGTTAGCAAAGACTCCTCGTCTTGGCTTGAGAACATCTTGGGCAGGTAGCCTTCTTATCAGTTGAACTTTTCAAAACTTGATAATGTCTACCAAGACACACCAGCAAAGAAACTTAAGAAGCAAGTTCACATGAAGAAGAGTTTTGATGGCAAAATTATCCTTGAGACTGTTACACCTTCAGAGGATAAGAACATTGATGAGGTTGAGATCGATGACTTCAAGGTTGTCAAGGCCAATGTCGGTATAAGCACCCAACATATTAATGTGAATCTCTTCGAGGTTGCAGCAGATAATCTAAAGGAATGAGTGCTCAAGGATGGAGAAGATAAGGCAGCCCTCAAGGCTGAGATTTGGCAACTGTGGCAATTTCCAATCTCCTTCATGCCACTTCATAGGCCACTTTATTGCTTCGACAGATTCTAGAGTCACCAGCAGATCAACATCAGCTGAGTCAGTTGGTCATATACGGGAAGCAAATGTGAGATTGGATAGAAGAATTCATCATTAGGGGCAGATTTTTACTTGTAGAAATATACCATTTGAGGTATAACACCCATGATCTCCGCAAGGGATTCAGGGGTTTGAGCAGTTTATGGGGTTTCAACTTAATTAGAAATGAAATAATCAATGAGAATATGAGATCTTCCATCTTGCATGTGATCTTGTGCTACTCCAATCAAACTGCTAGTCCCCAACGGTGGTTGAGTGCCACCCAACCATGTGGTACTCATAGGTACACCCCATCATGCTAAGAGATAGTTGCAAGGGACAACAAACACACTCACACAAAACAAGGAAGTATAGCTTACACACATGCCAAACACTTTGCATACAAAATGTGCATGAACACATATAAAATCAAGGTTTCAACCAAACACCACACACATGGGTAGAGGTAGGTCTCTCATTGGATACAAAACATGATGACAAAAGGACATGGATCCTAGGAGAAGGCACAAAGTGTCATCACAATAGCGCGAAGGGATGGCTTTGTGGGCTCGAGCACAAATTTGCATCACATGGTGAGGGAAGGTACCCAAGTGACATCCACCAACTCTACCCAAGTTTGGCATGTCCTTGACATATGTTGAACCTATGCAAGTGCTCTAAGTATGTCGATGCCTCAAATCTTGGTTCATTTTATTTACCCCATGAATTTCATTAATTATCATTTAACTAATAACTCTTGGCCATTGTAGTTGTCGAAGTCACTTCAAGACTCGAGATGATGTTGAGTGCCACTCCTTCACAACTCTCTATGCCTCAAATCCTATGTTTCTCATGCCCAATCACTATTTGGGCATGGCATAGAAATCAATGCAACAATGGTGGGATAACAATTTGGACATATTTAATGTCCCTTATAGGATTATTATAAATGTTGTCTTTTACTTTATAGATTAGGATGTCAAGTTTTGCTAAAAGAGCAACTATAATTATTGTTTACACTAGTATGCTATATATATGTGAAGCAAAGTGGATATTATGATCACAATAATGCCAATATTCTGATGTAAACTCTGAAAATGAATCTAAACTGATAATTGACTTAAGAATGCAAGTTGATAGTAAGAAAACAATTGCTGTCTCTATTAGATCTCTCTAAACTCATGTGATAGAATATGTTTAAAGACTATGGCATCATGATGACTGCTATTTCTGATTGATTCCTTAAAGAACATGCAATTGACAAGTTAGGAAATTGATGCCTTTCACTATCTCAGATTGTGACAATGTGCTCATGCGAATCCCAATTTTTTTGCGCTGTATCAAACGTATGCACTTATCTCATGCCTGCAGGGTATAGGCAGGTCGAGGCTCTTTGAGAGCACTTAGCTCTGCTTGTTAAAAATATAAATACATCTGCAACTGATCGATCCTTTCTGCTCTTCACTCCTTATCATCTTTATATCTTAACGCCTGAATTGGAAGGTCATGTCTCTTGAAGAGAAATGTCCAATTAGAGGGACATGTCTTTTTGTCTATGTTAATCACTATACTAATTAAGGCTCTTCTAATTGCTGCTAGGAATAATTAAATTTATTTAACATTATTCCTCATTAGAAATCGCTGATCTTCCTTGAATATGTTTGCTGCATTTATATGCTGTATGATCATCTCCCTTAACCAATTTATCCTTACTAGTTAATTAATACATTTTAATCGACTCCCTTTAATACTTCATGCATGATCAAATGGATTATCTAGTGATATTGTTCTTTACATCAAACACATTTGCTGGGTGCGATTCATCTAATCCTGCTGGTCGTGATTTGTTCTGGCCATTGAATGGGTTTATGACAGTCTCCCCTCCTTGTAAATGCTTGCCCACAAGCATTCTTAGATTAGTGTGTTGGAGAATTTGCTCATTCTCCCGTGTAGCATCTTCTATTGGTAAACTCTTCCATTTGATGAGGTATTCTTGATGGATCTGTTCCTTAATTTCCTTTCCCTAAATATGCTCTCCATTCTTTTGGCTTAGACCACATGGGGCGCTCCATCGGATAATCCCATAAATACCACTTTCTTACCATCTGCCTTGAACTTAAACTCCATTGTTTGAAAGTTTCTTGAGTACTTACCAATGGACATCATCCATTGGATAGCAAGTATAGTGTTGGTATCACCCAACTCCACAACATAAAAATTGTCGGTGATGGTGTAGTCACCAATTGTAATTTTCAATTTTGGTGCTTTTGTTGAACAAGATATTTGGAAGCCATCCGCCACCATCACACTAAATCCTTCATGTTCAACTATTTGAAGTCCTTTCTTGGTGACCAAGGCTGAATCAATAAAGTTACAAGTGGCTCCGCTATCAATTAATACTATTATCTTTTGTCCTTGCAGTACACCACGAATCTTAAATGAGTTGAACCTTGGAGATCCAGTCATAGTGGAGATTATACCGTTCTTACTGCCCTTAGGTGGAGACTCTTTTACGTTTGGAGGTTCTTCCTTTATTTCATCTTGCTCGCTACTTAGATCCGATTTGTCTGCTTCATCGCTATTGGGCACAACTTTGATATAATGAATCTTCCCTTTACCAATGCATTAATGCCCTGGTGCCCAAGGTTCTTTGCAAGTAAAATAAAGTTTCTTCCTTCTCAACTCTTGCTTAGTTTCTTCATCCATTTTCTTTTTTGGCCATTCGCTTGAGAAAGGTTGTTTTGCTTGGTCTATTTGGAATGATGACCCTTTAGATGTTATCTTGTTCTTTGTAGCACTAGAATCCATATCCCTAGCCTTCTTAATGGCTTCTTGAAGCGTACTTGGGTTGAGGGGTTTGACGCAACCCCTTAAAGGGTCCATTAGGCCATCCATAAATAGGACAACCAATCTTCTTTTGGAGATGTTGATGACCAACACTGAAAGCCTTTGGAAGTCCACAATATATTCATTGATGGTTCCATATTGCTTCAATTGTTCCAATTCCTTAAAGTGGAGCTCTTGATCCTTGTTGTCGAATCTCTCTATTAGTTTCTTTGTGAATTCCATATACAAAGTGATTTGTTCATGGCCCAAGATGATCATGCCATGATACCACCATCCATGAGCCACCTCGTCTAGATGTAAGGCGACATATTTGATTACTTTGCTCTTTGACATGGGGTTGAGTTGGAAGTAGGTATCAACCTTTTGAACCCATGCTCGTGCTGTAGACTTCCCTGAACCATCAAAGTATGGTAAGCTAAGCTTACCAATTATCCTCCTTAGATCATCATTATGGTCTCTATTACCCCTGTTAGGTAAATGTTTCATCCTTATGTCCATGTAGTCTCTTAGGGACATATGTGTTTGTAATCCTCCATCTATCCAATCTTGGTGAAATTGGTCTTGTAACTCGACCAATGTAGATTCATTACCTCCTTGCTATTCTACACTAGGTGGAAAAGTAGGAATCATGGGTCTGGAACTGGTTGTAGGAGCACAATGATTTGGAGTTATATTATTTCTTGAATTGTCTTCATGGCCTCCACTATTGCCAACTTGGTTGTTGTTGTTGTTTGCATTTATCATGATTTGAGACAACGTATCCAATAATTGAGCCATCCTCTGTTGAGTAGTTCTTTGTTCGGCCATGAATTGATCCATACGATCAGTGAAGGCTCTATCTCCCATGTTTTTGTCTCCTTGTTCGCTACTCCTAGATTCGGAGCTGTGGATGCCCAGGATATTGGATGTTGTTCTTCCTTCTGGAGTTCGTGCAGGTTCCCACTATTTTCTTATCTCTCTATTGTAGAATTTCCTCTCCCTTTCACTCATCCACCTTCACAGGCTGGCAGGTTCTTTATCTCTGATACCAATTGTAATGCCCCTTATAGAATTATTATAAATGTTGCCTTTGATTTTATAGATTAGGATGTCAAGTTTTGCTAAAAGAGCAACTATAATTATTGGTTACACTAGTATGTTATATATATGTGAAGCAAAGTGGATATTATGATAGTCACAATAATGTCAATATTCTGATGTAAACTCTGAAAATGAATCTAAACTGATAATCGACTTAAGAATGCAAGTTGATAGTAAGAAAACAATCGCTGTCTCTATTAGATCTCTCTAAACTCATGCGATAGAATATGTTTAAAGACTATGGCATCGAGATGACTGCTATTTCTGGTTCATTCCTTCAAGAACATGCAATTGACGAGTTAGGAAATTGATGCCTTTCGCTATCTCAGATTGTGACAATGTGCTCATGCGAATCCCAATTTTTTGGTGCTGTATCAAATGTATGCATTTATCTCATGTGTCCAGGGTATTGGCAGGTCGAGGCTTTTTGAGAGCACTTAGCTCTGCTTGTTAAAAATATAAATATATCTGCAACTGATCAATCCTTTCTGCTTTTCACTCCTTATCATCTTTATATCTTAACACCTGAATTGAAAGGTCTCTTGAAGAGAAATGTCCAATTAGAGGGACGTGTCTTTTTGTTTATGTTAATCGCTATACTAATTAAGGCTCTTCTAATCGCTGCTAGGAATAATTAAATTTATTTAGCATTATTCCTCATTAGAAATCGCTAATCTTCCTTGAATATGTTCGCTGGTTTTATATGCTGTATGATCATCTCCCTTAACCAATTTATCCTTACTAGTTAATTAATACATTTTAATCGACTCCCTTTAATACTTAATGCATGATCGAATGGATTATCTAGCGATATTGTTCTTTACATCAAACACATTTGCTGGGTGCGATTCATCTAATCCTGCTGGTCGTGATTTGTTCTGGCCATCAGATGGGTTTATGACAACATAGTCCCAAAAAATTACAATAAAAAAATAATGAGTCTTATTTTCTCCCATTTTAAATTACTCAAAATTATTCTAAATAAAAAATTATTAAATAGTTTTTCTAATGAAAAACCAAGAAATTCCTCAATCCACCATGGATGAATGCTTAAAATTTATTTTATTTCTGAATGAAAATTTCCAAAAACTAAAAATACCTTTTTGATTCATAGATGCACAATAACATCCTTTTGCATTAAAATGCACATTTTCAAATTTCTTAAAATTTTTGCAATAGTCATGGCTTAAAAATGGGCATTTAAATTTTTTACAAACAATGATATTACACAATGATAAATATTAAATAATGAACTCAAATTGAAATTGAAGCCATATGCTACCTCTTAAGTGGGCATGGCATCCATGAATTGAAAGAATTCAAACACCAAGTGGAAAGAAGTGATATAACTTCAATTTGGAGCACACCAAAATGTCAAAGTCATGCAAGAATTCAATTTGTGAGAAGCAATTTCACATGCAATGTAAGCACACTTTAAAGGCCTTCCTTTTCTAATGCAATATCTCTGATAAAACCAACGTTAGGGAAATAACCCAGATCTATATACTCAGGTGGGGAAATAACCTTGTACCTGCACACTCAAGTCATACATCAAGTGTACTTTTAGCATATAAATAATATCCAAAGCAATGGACAATCATCCAATGGGGCAGAACATCACTTAATCATATAATCAACACATTC
Organism: Sequoia sempervirens; assembly: GCA_007258455.2. Lineage (NCBI taxonomy): Eukaryota > Viridiplantae > Streptophyta > Pinopsida > Cupressales > Cupressaceae > Sequoia > Sequoia sempervirens. The sequence continues at coordinate 3,732 of VDFB02328171.1, read as the reverse complement.
AGAATAGCTCAATATTGATCTACATAATCCAAACATGGGAATACTATAACTAATAAACATCTAGAATGCCAACACAATGACAATATCATCCATCTACAAACATGTATATATGTATGTATTTATAGAGATGAAGTAGAATATAAACATTGTCAGATCCATATGAGAGTGTATCACATGCAATATGCAATATAATTAGAATCTTGATGCCAATACAAAATTATTTCGAAAACATTTCAACAGCAAAAAGAATAAGGTATAATGATCATCAGGGCTAAATCCATAGTCACAAAAATAATCAAGTGCAATTGCTAGAGGCATTACACCTTCACAAGTTGTTTCAAGATGATTGTGTGATGTGAATTAAGTCTCGACAACCTTATGGTGTAAAAAATAAAACAAATTAAAATATTAAAAAGTAGATGACATAAAAAATTTAAAAACATACTTAACAATAATATTACTTTCAACAACTTCAAGTTGAAGGTGGTCCTAAATATGGCTTGTGACATGATGATTTGTCACAAACATTTGAATCTCCTTGACCTCCATGTAGATTTCGTTGACCCACTTGATCTCTATGCCAATCTTCTGGAATATCAAGTTGTGAGAGTGGATGGCACGCGCTGTCCAAAAAATATGGTCATATATACCCTCCAACATTGAACCAATTACCTTACAATTTTTAACATTGTTTGTTGTGACTTGGACAATGTTCTCAAGACTCACCCTCTCAATGGCTTGTATGAGGTTATTGGCATACGCTGTCCAAAAAATATGGCCATATATACCCTCCAACATTGAACCAATTACCTTACAATTTTTAACATTGTTTGTTGTGACTTGGACAATGTTTTCAAGACTCGCCCTCTCAATGGCTTGTATGAGGATATTGGCAATGAATGTTGCATCCTTTATTTGCCCCTCACAATCAACTGCCTTCAAAAACATTGCCCCTTCAAGGGACATTGCAATAACATCAATTATTGGTTTAATTTTGCATTCCTTCCGTCCATGAGAAATGGACGCTTTTGTTTTGGGCCATTTATCCTTGATTGCTCTCAATGATGTATCTATGGAAGCTTTTTCCTTCACCAATAAGGTGGTGCACTCCTTTTTCATACCCAAGACTAATATAATCAGTAGGTGCATTGACAATTGTTGTCACCATATTCCATTAATATGGTGATTTAACTAGTTTGAAAGGAAGCCCAATGCTATAAATGCAACAAACAATGCTGTCATTTGCAACCTCCCTCACCTCATTCTTGAAGGCCCTTTCCAATGGGCCTCTTTTATTCGAAAGAAAGGGGTATTCTCTTCTTGGGAAGATGATGTTGGCATCAAAGGATGTGGACCAGTTGGTTGTGTTAAGCCATTAGGGGAGGTTTTTGCTATCCTTTCTTGGAAAGAGGATATTGAAATATGCTAACCAATTTTTGTGCCCAATTTTACACAATCATCAACATTTAGCCAACTTGATTAGCGTTAGTGCCAAATCCAAAACACTACCAAAGCAACTCTAACCAAGAATGCGCCCTAAAACCACTTAAGGAAGAGGGGCGGGCATATGGTCAGAGGATCCCTAGGATCCAAACTTGATATAGAAAGAGAATGCAACTAAAACTGAAATAAAACTCAACGTCAAGAATGTGCACTCAAGATCCCAGTGAGGGCGAGGTGCTAACATATGACGGGGTAATTATTAGAAACTGAAATAACTAGACGGATAACCAGCCATAGAAACTCAAACTGACTAATTCTTCCGCTGCGGCGGGCATCCACTTAGGAGTGGGGATTCACCACTTGATAGTGGGTACAAAGCGAGATACAAGTTCAATTCTCCACATTGGCGGTAAACCATCCAGGGGTAATTAATGTTTGCATAGAAAATTACAAGTAATTGCAGCCAAAACAAACTGGTTGGATTAGTACTACTAATGCTCAACCTTACAATTATGAACTCTGCAAATTACCAGTATTACAATGATTGCAAACAATTCTAATATGTAAAGAAGAATTCTCTCAATGTTTCAACACTCAAATTCTGGAAACTGAAGGCTAAAACTAAACTTAAAACAATCTGATTACAAAAACCAGCAAACTGAAAGTGTAAACCAGCAACTGTGAAACCAATAAAATGTTCATAACTCATTCAATATACCTCCGAATTGAGTGATGTCTTTTGCAGAAGCCTTGTAGGAGGTTGGCGCCCAAAATCAGAGCACAAAACTGTTAATGATTAGTAATAGCTTCAGGCGTTCCTTCCAGCTCAGTCAAATTGGAGGCAATATAAATTAAATGATAGCCTTCCGGCTATTTAATTTATATTTGTTGTTTTTGTATTATCTTCATTTAATGAGGAAGGCGTGAATGTCTTGAGGCCGACCTCATTCTCTCTTGTCAACATTTTAGTTTTGGGCCGACCTTTCATTGGAAAAATATAATTTATCTTGGCCGACTTGATATTTGTTCAATCCCGTCTTGAGGCCGACCTTATTCTTAAAGAGATGCGATCTCTTATAGTCATGTATTTATAGAAGGTCAGTTCACTCCTTTGAGATATATCATACAGACTGAAGCATCATCAAGTTCTCTTCATGCAAGTGCGAATATATTATACAGTGCGAATATATCACACAATGCGAACATCATACAGTGTGAAGATCATACAGTGCGAAGTATCATGCAAGTGCGAATTCATTTATAGCAGATTGTGAACCATTAGAGGTTGCGAATATTGTCAGGTGCGATTTCTGTAGATCTGTATTCAGTCAATTACGGATATTGCCAGGTGCGAATTTTTGTAGGTCTATTCTCTGTCAAGTGTGAACTATTGCCAGTACTTCAAGATCAGATTGTGAACTGATCTAAGGGCAGGTTGTGAACTCTTATATTGCCAGAATTTGAAGTGCAAGTTTGTTATCTGTTATTGCATCTTGTACAGGTGCTGAATATTGGTCTTGTGTTAGACCTAATTGTAAAGAGATTTGTTGTCACTGTTTTAAATATAAGAGAGATCTTTGTTGATGGGTTTTTCTCCCTCAAGAGGAGGGTTTTCCCAGGGTATCTGCTGTGTTATCTTGTCTATTTTTTGAATTATTTTTCTGTGCATTTAATCTGTTCACTTAAAATTTACAAAAACGGCATCAAAACTCAATACATAATTCTTGCACGAATCCCAAGGCTCTCAAGAATGGTACGGCCCTCCTTGAGGGGCAATTTTGACATATAAAATCAGAAACTCAAAACTAAAATCTGCAAACTTGTGGAAGGGGTCGCCCAAGGCATAGAAGTCATTTGATCAAACACCCATCACCAAATAAAAATCACCATGAGAGCTGCAAGTGAAATCGACTTTCAGCCATGACTGTATCAGCAACTTCAAAACTGGAATTATCATAAAAAACTTCAATTATGAGGCTCAATCTGCTAGTCTGAATGAGAAGCAGCAATAGAAACCAATTAGGTGTTGTCTCTCAAACACGAAATTGATTGGAATCTAGGAGGTAAGCATCCCTCGAAGAAATAAACTCATCAACTTCCCTTCAAGGCACGCCAAAAGCCACTGAAGAAACTTTTCAAATTTCCAAAATTCATAATTCCTCGAGATGGCGTCCCACTTCAAGGCAACATAAAAACTTTATTAAAAAATATTAAAACACCTTTATGAAGGCGTCCCTCTCCAAGCGCCCTTTTAAACACAACTTAAAGTTATCCTCCTAGGCCAAGGGG